>JAVKOQ010000252.1:0-2500 GCA_031835245.1 Balamuthia mandrillaris
TAGACCTGAGGGAACGAAGGTTTATTTGCGAGTCAAAGGAAAAAAACATAAATCGATGTTTACAATACAAACAATAAGAGTGAAGCATGAAGAATGAAACTCTAAAGAGTGACGCCAAGTGGTATGTAAGCAGTTGAAAACTTTAAGACGACGAATCGCCCTCTCCACTTCCACACGTTCTGCTCCCAACAGCTGGTTAAACACTTCAGCCAACTCGTGCAAGCTTTGTCCTTGCTCTCTCTTGATGGGAGTAAAAAAACTCGGCTCACCCAGGTAAGCAAGGTCGCCTAAAAGGATCTCACGAATGGAAAGGTAATTGAGAACACCTTGACGAGCAATTGTGAGGTCGTGTACTGAACCTGGAAAAGGGCCGTTGACCCATGAAAAGAGCTCCGTCGCCAAGTCCCACACAAGTTCATATTTGACTGTGTGCTGCTTTTTTTTGCCAGAATAAAATGTACGTTGAGTGTTGGCATTCATAGAACGCTGAACAGGACACTCTGTAGTGTCTATGATGCCTGTGACTAAAGGTCGGTGGAGAACTTGGCTGTGACACTGGTCAAAGTGCTTTACAAGCAAAAAAAAAAAAAGAAAAAAAAAGAAAAAGAAAAAACAAGAAAAAAGATCAGAGCGAGAAAAAGAAGAATGACAGTAAAAAAAGACAAAGAAACAAAGAAAGAAAAAAACAAAGAAACAAGAAGAAGTACAACAACAAAAAGGAGAGAGAGAAATAGAGAGGGAGGGGGGAAGGGGAAGTAATGTAAAACCTTAAACATAGTGACGAGTGGTTCCAATGATGCTTCAACGACATGATGGACCCAAAATCAAAAAGTTTTGGGAGTACAACGGCAAAAAGTGCAACCCACATCCTCAGTGGGATACACTTTCAAAAAGTAAAGCGTCCAAAGCAAGTATTTGCAACTAAACGGTCGCTCAAAGTGACATCCTTGCAAAATACACATTAACACAACAGTTGTTTCAAAACTAACCCCAAAATGGGCTCGCCACTTTCGCTCGTTGACTTTGCTACCAATAAGCTTTTCACCACACTCAAGAAGGTGGAGCATAGCAGCGACACCACGCGAAGAAGCCATCTTTTCTTCGCGCATCACTTTCTTGTAAAAAATAATAATATGAGCTCCAAGTGAGCACAAGAGCCTCGCAGAAGAAATTTCGTAGATTGAAGATCGACAGATCGCCAGGTCGCTATACACGCAAGTTCGTCAAAGTTCAAACTTATTCAAACTTTCAAACTTCAAACTTCAATCTGACGGATACCTGACGGAAACACAGTGCGAACCCTTAAGATCTCGATCCTCTCCAAACGAAATTTAATTCAATTTGTCCAACTATCAATCAAACAGAGTTCCTTTTGTTTTTCCATTGGTTGGGAGTTATAAATTAACTCAAAATTTCGGAAAAAAAGATCAAAAAACCGATGGGTTCGCACTGTGTTTCCATCAGGTATCCATCAGATTGAAGTTTGAAGTTCGCAACTTGAGAACTAAACTAACTATTTAAACTTATGAACTTCAGCGACCTCAATAATGAACTTAAAAACGATCTGCACCGATCTTCGTTCAACGAAATTTCGAAGCCTGAAAACAAGAAAAGAGGAAAGCAAAAAAGATGAGTTAGCTTCTGGCGTGGTGATCACCACGGCGGTGGCAAAAGTTCTTTTTGAAGGTTGTTTTTTTTTGTTTGTTTGTAAACAGTGAAACTACACAAAACATTTTATACACACACACACACACACACAATGAGTGGAGGGAGAGGCAAGGCATGGACTGCAGAGGAACTAAAAGTTGTAAGTGATGCCATCAAAAGCTTCAACGGAGATTGGGAAAAAGCGTGTCCCATGTTGATGAAGGACTTTGGCAAATCTCGATCTGTGGCCGCCATTCAAAGGAAATGGAAAGAACTATTGAGTTCAAAAAAGATGGAGCCAAAAAAAAAAGGTAACAGTAGTTGCTCTCTGCCTTTAGGTACTCCTGCTAACTTTTATTCACAAGCACCCTCAACATCTGTGATACATGACCTTTTTGCATTAAGAAACAGCATGAGACGAACTGCTGAGCCTGTCTTAGATCAGGAAGCAGAAGAAGCAACGGGCTTTTCTGAAGAGGAAGAAGAGGAAGAAGAAAAGAAAGAAGAAGAAGAAGAAGAACTGCCTGAGCCACAATACCAAAAGGTGGCTGTACAGCAACACAACACTCATTACACGTCACCAACACAAAGGCTAAAGCGCAAACGCCTTTCTTCTTCATCACCTCTGCCACATCAACTCACTCCATTACCACAACAAGACATCTGGTTTTGGCGTGCTCAGACGACTGATGCTGTGGTCCTGGTTCTGCAAAATCTTCCAGGCTACCGAGTGGAAGTAAAAAGAGATAAGGTAGAACAAAACAAAATATGGGTAATTATCAAAAGGCTTCCATTGTTGGAAGTTGAACTGCAAGCCATATTTTCTGCAATGCAACTGCATGGCGTTGGACAA
>JAVKOQ010000252.1:7500-76976 GCA_031835245.1 Balamuthia mandrillaris
TGAGTTGGAATCCATTGGGTTGTTCCCTCACCAGCCTTATCACACTCTGCTGTTGTGGTCCATTTTTCCTTTTTTACTGCTTTTCTTGTCCATGTTTTCTCCTTTCCTTCTTTTCTTTTGAGTATTGTAATCCTCAAGCTTTCTTTCCTTTAAATAAGAGGCCATTTTGATGTTGAAGATGCTTTAAGTCAACAAAGTTCCAAGGAATTTCCTCAGAGTAGAACTTGTATGGATTTGTAAATAGCTTCTTTATGTCTCTCTTTTGTCGTTGTCAAGTACTCTATGGCATTAATCGTCTTCCAGCATAGTTAACATGTAAGGACTTAATAATGTCTCTCATTATCACTAAAGTGTCATCATCACTCTAGTCTTCTATATCTATACACTCATAAGCTGCTTCCATGTTGACTGTTACCTCTATTAGTGGCATTTTTCAGCAGGAGTGATGACAAATGAGGTTACTATATTGGCGGCTGTTGATCCTCTAATGACTGCAGTTCTAACATGTCAACAATCTTTTATCAACTATCATCAATTATTTATATCAAATTTGAGCCATTTTGAAGATCTTTTTCTTGTTTTCCTTTCTTGAAACTTTCTTGATCTTAGAACTTAAGACATAAGAAACCAAGAACCTGATCTCTAATCCCAAGCCTCTTTCTTTCCTTGGTTTGTTTCTTAACTATAAATACTTTCCCTTCAACAAAAATAGAACTAAGACAACAATATACACAAAAACACACTTTGTTTTCTCTCTCCATTCATCAAATACATTTGAATCTCATCTCTTTCTTTGTTTCTTTTTGGTTTTTTTGGCAATTATTACTATGCATAATCAAGTTTTTCCAACTTTCTGAATTTAACAGTATTTTCTCACATAAGATAAGTGGGAAAAAAAAGTATTTTGGAAAAACTTGAAAGTGCTGGGTAATATCAATAAAACTAACTCTTTTCTCTTACTTCTTCTTTTTGTTCCTCTTTGATCCATTTCTGCTGACATTCAACATCACTTCTTTGATTAATCTTGTTGACACCAAAGATCAGCATTTATTCCAATATTATTTTCTTGTTTTTTTCTTTTATTTTTGGTAAAATCACCAACACTTATCTCAAGACTCCTCATGTTGGATCCGTCCCGGACCCTCAGCTCTCCTTTCTTTTGTATCCCCCATCCTTCCTTTCTCCCTTTTCCCCTTTCTCTCGGTGTACTTTGAAGCAACGTCGGAGATTCACTCTCGTTGTCCTTCCTCTATTCTCTTGAATACACTCCTTGTCTCGTCACCGACTCTTTCCTTCCTAAGGTTGGATTTAACCAACATTTTTTTTTGACTTACATAAGTGATTCAAATCCCCTCTTGCGCTACGCACATCATGGAAGCCACAGCCGCTCTCGACACCCTCCGTGAACAGCTTCGCAAGGCACAACAGGAGTACCTCCACATGCTCCAACAATCTTTTCAACTTGAGCTCGACATCCCCAGCTGTCCCGAGACTGAACGCGTCGCCAAAGAAGAAGAACAGCGCAAGTTAGACGAAGTCGTAGAATACACTAGAAAGGCCATGGAACGGTTACAACAACGTATAGACAGCTTTGCTATTTTCCTCGCATCCACCTCGGCCACACTAGGCAATTCTTCCACATGCAACACTTCCGCTGCCGCTGTTTCTCCTCCCTCGCCCGTTCCACAGATCTCTCCCATACAGTCACCTCGTTCGAGTTCACCCTCTCCCGTTGACGTTTCCGTCAACAACACAACTGCTTCCAACAGCACACACGTTGCCTCTGTCCCAGAAACACAGAACAACACAACTACTCCTTCCCTTCCTACTCAGAAGAAAATGCCTCGCCTTCCCCCCGGACTACCTAAGTTCGACGTCAGCAAGCGCCAGGACCCCGCTCTTCACACCATGGAACTGGAGTATCACCTCAACGCCTACAACTACCCTGAGGATAGATGGACGCAAGCCCTCATCACCACCCTTGTTGGAGACGGACGTCTTTGGGCCATTAGCGCTCTACGAGACCAACCATGGAACGTCGCCCGAGACCTCTTCCATCGGCACTACCACCTTCCAGACATCGAGGCCACAACGATTGAGGCCGTCACGTCGTTTCGACAGAAGCCTGGCGAAAGCGTTCATCAACTCATCGATCGGTATTCTGTACTCTGTAATCGTCTTCCTGACACCTTCTACGACTACCTCAAAGCCTTCTTCTTTGGACGAGCCCTTCTTCCCCACATCAAGTCGAAGTACAAGCAACAGACTCTTCGCAACAAGCCACAAGACGTCATCGCTGCTTTCGAGCTCGCAGTCCTCATAGAAGCAGAGTTTCCACAACCTTCTTCGAAAGATAAAGGTCACAGCAAATCACCTCAAAGGCAATCACAGTTACCCCACACTATCGGTGCTGTTTGCGCACACTGCAAAACACGCAACCACACGGAAGATCAGTGCCAAAAAAAGGCCCGCAAGCTACAACGGCAGTCTTCTCCAGCTACGTCTGCTACACCAGCCTTATCTTCTGCTCCCACAACACGCAACCCCACGTCAACACTGCCGCAACAAACACGCGCGCAACTACCAGCACGCCAGTCCTCTCCCAGCTCACGTTCCCTCAACTCCATGTCTTCTACGCAACAACAGAGCAACACACCCGCTCCTGCCGCTGAGCAGCAAGACTCTATCGGAGATGAAGAGGAGTACGACGAGTTCTATGAGTCACAACGGGCTCTCAACTCTATCACCGTCACTGACGATATGCCTGGACCCAACGACCCTATCTGTGCCCCGATGACCATCAACGGCCGTCGAGTCACCGCTGTCATAGATTCTGGCGCCAGCCACTCCTTTATGGACCCTTCCATTGTTGACTTAGTTCGTGCCAAAACCAAGCAAGCCAACTACATGGTCAAACTCGGACACCGTGAAACCACCGCTACATGTGCCGCCGAAACGGAGCCACTCGCTATTGGCTTCGGCGAATGCTGTTTCCATCACATGTTCTCCGTGTTGCCTCAACCAGATGGTCAATCGATCATCCTGGGCCGCGACTTCATGCGCAAGTCCGGCATGGGCATTACAGACATCCCAATCGACTACCCTGAGGAACCACTACCTTGCTCCAAGGACCACGACATCACCCGACGCCAACATCAACGTTTGGTGAAAGCTGTCAAGGAACACATCCGCAAGCGTATTCTCGAAGCCATCGAGAAATACCTCCAGGAGAATGAGGCTCTACCGACAGGACCTTCCTGTACCCTCCCCAAAGCGGTTCTCCATCTGGACACTGGAGACCACCCTCCTGTCTTTCGCCACCAATACCCCATCCCACACCATTTAATGCTCGTTATCGATCTGCAAGTGGCGGAATGGCTGCGTACCGGCGTCATCGTGCTCGCCCCACCCGACAGTCCCTGGAACTCTCCTCTCACCGTCGTACCCAAGAAGGACGCTGACGGCAACGTCACCCAGTGGCGTGTCTGCATCGATCCGCGCCTTCTGAACAAGCTCCTTTTGGACCTCACATACCCAATCCCTACTATCCGCAGCATCATCTCCAAAGTGCAAGGCTTTTTCATCGCCTCCGCCCTCGACCTTATCTGGTCTTACACACAATGCCCCATTGCTCCTGAAGACTGCGTCAAAACTACATTCACATGGAACGGTCGTCGTTACATGTTCGTCGCCGCCATTTTTGGCATCAAAATCGTTGCACAGCACTTCCAGCGCCTCATGGACGTTGTCACTGCCGCTATTGCCGAGTTCACTTCCCATTACATCGATGATCTCGCTGTCGTTTCCCAAAGTGTGGAAGAACATATCGAGCACCTTATCCGCGTTATCCTCACTCTCACCGCCGCGGGACTCCGTATCCGTCGGGAGAAGTGTCAGTTCGGGTACAAACGCCTCTGCATCCTCGGTTTTATCATCGACTGCAGCAACATCCTTCCCGACCAACGCAAGCTCTCCACCTTCGCACTTCTCGAAGTACCTTCCACCAGCAAACAAATGCAATCCTTCCTTGGCTTTGCAGGCTACCTTCGCGACTTCATTCCCATGTTCGCCCAACTCGTTCGGCCCCTTGACACCCTCCGGTACATCAAGGATGTCCGTCCCCATTGGAACCAAGACTGCCAGGACGCCTTTGACGCCCTCACACACATCTTATCCAACCCACCTGTGCTCTCACTCTATGACCCATCCTTACCTCTTTTGGTTGGCACCGATGCCTCCCAATTCGGTGTTGGCGCTGTCCTTTACCAGATCGGACCCAACAACAAGCACTGGTACATCGCGTTCGTGAGCAAGGCTCTCAACCCTGCCCAACGCAACTATCCTGCCACCAAACGAGAGATGCTCGTCATCCTCTTCGCCGTCCGCTCCTTCAGCGATTGGCTCTATGGCAACAAGTTCATGATCTTTTCTGATCACAAGGCTTTGTCCTACCTCTTCACTTCTAACAGTAAAAAACTACACCCTCAACTATTGGGCTCTCCTCATCTCCGAGTACAACTTCGAGATCGTCCACCGCCCTGGCGTTCACATGATCCTTGAGGACTGTCTCTCTCGGCTGTACCCGCGCTCCTTCTGGGACAACGGTGGTCTTACACCTCCCTCCATCCCTCTTGACGCCCCTCGCTTGGCTCAGCACAAACCCCGCGACCTCAAGGCTCTCGCCTTGGTTGACAACTCCCCATCCACAGCCAAATCCGCTCTTAACAGGCACATCAAGGGCAGACTCAGCAAACAACTCCCTTCCACCTCCGAACGGAAACGCCTCCTGCAGCTGTTCCACACAGAAGGACATCACGGAGCAGAAACCTTGTTCGTCAAGATCTGGAATGAAGGCTATTACTGGCCTACTCTTCGTGTTGACTGTTCCCGCACTTGCCTACAATGCAATGACTGCCTTAAGCACAACGTCACCAAACACGGCTTTCATCCCCTCAAAACCATCCACGCCACTTACCCCTTCGATCACGTCGCCATCGATCTGTTTGGCCCACTTCCCACTTCTTCCAAAGGCTTCAACTACGTTCTGGTCACCACAGACATCGCTACCCCACATTCTGACAACCAATGGATCCCTGCTAAAGATGTTCATGCTCCCAAACTCGTCAAACGTTATTGGGATCTCCTCAAACAATCTTCTTCACCTTCCACTTCTTCTTAAGAGGGGGAGTATGTTGGTAAAATCACCAACACTTATCTCAAGACTCCTCATGTTGGATCCGTCCCGGACCCTCAGCTCTCCTTTCTTTTGTATCCCCCATCCTTCCTTTCTCCCTTTTCCCCTTTCTCTCGTGTACTTTGAAGCAACGTCGGAGATTCACTCTCGTTGTCCTTCCTCTATTCTCTTGAATACACTCCTTGTCTCGTCACCGACTCTTTCCTTCCTAAGGTTGGATTCAACCAACATATTTTTTTAATTTGACAAAAAAAAAGATCAAAAGGACAGTGCCTTGTTTTGCTGTTGTACACTGCAGTAAAGTGCTTATATATACATAGTGAGCAAAAATGTTTATCATGATTAGTCACTTTACATATAGAGTGTAAAAAGTATTGTTTTGCAAAAGAGCTACTAAAATCATTATTCTCAATAAAAACTATGTTGGCTCTGTTGATGGGGAACAAACCTAGCAGATCAAGAAAGAGACAGCATGTAAGCAACTCTCTAACCTAAAGCACTCTGGGCTTATTCACATGAAAAAGGGGTGTGGATGTGCTTTTAATGTGTTATGAGGAAAAAGGGAAAGTAAAGAGATGAGAGAATTTAGAATACCCAAAAAAGTATCAACATGAGGTCATAATGAAGTAAATCGTTGGTTTTCCAACAACTCTCTTACTTCCTTATTTACTTTTCCAATTTTTGGTATTGTCCTTTGTTTATCATCCTTTTGTTATTAAGAACTTGTTATTTTTTTCTTTTGTTTGTTAATTAATATTACTTGTTTTACATATTATGTATTTCTTTTTTCACCTTTGTTTCCTTGTGTTCTTTTTAGATTAATATATTGTCATTTTTTAATTATCAAAAAACTTTTATTTTATAGATTTTTTAAGTAATGAATTTTTTTATTTTTTGTATGATTTTTTTATATGGGTTTTTTTAATTATTTATTTTTCTCACTTTTATACTTAGGTTTTAACAATAAATTATTATAAAACTACAAAAGAAACAAAGAAAAAGTAGAAAACTAAATGTATTTAATGAGAATAAAAGTGTCATAACCCGGCCTTGGGTTATACCATTCCCTCTCTCTCTCTTACAATGCTCACAAAGGAGAGATAAGATTGAAGTGGTTCTTGGTTTGCTTTTATTAGAAAGACCTGCTTCATATGTACAGTTTTCTCTCTCTAATTCTGTTATTCTCTCCTTTTTCCCTCTTTTCCCTTCTCCTGTGATAATATAATACTTAGAGATTTCATTGATTGGCTGGGTAATATCATCCTATCGATCAGACCTAGATCGTGCCACATGACAAAGGAAACAAGTGTATTTATGTCTGCACTTGTCCAAGATCTTTTTTTTGTTGAAGAAAAGTAAAGAGAAAAGGTATTTATAATAATAAAGTACTTCCACATATTAGTTTTGTTATACTTCCTCTTTCTTTTCTTCTTGTTGACATCTATGTTATGGCTCAACTATCTACTGCCACATTGTTAGGCTTCTTTCTTTTATTTCATTGCTTCTTTAAGTTTAGTTAGTTTTGTTTCACATCCTACCTTTTTCTTTTTAATACCTTTGTTCCCTTGTTCCCTCTTTGAATAATACATTTTGGCTTTATCCATTTGTGTTATTTGTTTCTTTTAACAAAACTAAGAAAAAAAAAGAGAAACTTCTAAATTAAGAAGCACTTTAAGTTCTATTTAAGCTCCAGAAAGTTCTAACAAACAAAGAAGAAAACTCTTTAAAATGGTTCAGTATTGATCCTGATTATTTATGCTTTTTCCTCTATTAACTTTGTTTTAAATAGCTGGAATCATTATTTATTAGATTTTGTTGGCAACTGCCAACATAACCAACTCTTTTCTTGTCATTCTTCCTTCTATTTTTCTCTTCAGTCTTTTTCTGCTGATAACCGACGTCACCTTTTCGATCAATCTTGTTGACACTGAAGATCAACTCGTTGTTTCCAGTCTTTTCCCCTGAAGTTTCTTCAAGCTCAGAAATTGAGAATTGGCAATTTCGCTGACAAACCCTCGATCTCTGGCCCTTAAGGTTCCCTTCCTAACTATAAATTGGTTCTTCTTTCATTTTCTTCATTCGAGGTTTCAGTTCACAAACAGAGGACAAACATACACACAATCACACACTTATCTTTTCTCTTTCATGCATTAAATTACATTGGGCTCTCGTCACTCTGTTGTTTCTTTTCTTGGTTCTATTCTCTTTGTCTAACAATTTTCCTTCAAACGTGATAATACTGTTTAAAAAGCTATATTCCAACTCATTGAAAAACCTAGTTCCAATAAAAGCTTCAGTGTTTATTTATAATCATAGTGTAGTAAGGCTAGGAGACACTAAATAAATATATCTTTAATACAATGAAAGAAAAAATATATATATACAAGGTAAGATAGAGATAAGTATTATAAGAGAGTGATAAAAAATAGAGAACACATTGTGTTGAAAAAGAAGTGCCATTAGATATGGTTTCCTTGTTTTTCTCATCACCTTTTCTTCTTTTCATCTCAACTTCCTTTTTTTTTCTATTACCTTTCTTGTGTACATATTGTGTATAAGAAATATATTAATAAGATTTCTTAATTACCCCACTGGCCCAAGTTCTCCCAGTTTTCTACAATACTTTTTTTTGTTGACAAATTTATTGAAAAAATAAAAAAATACAAAATTTACAAACATTACACTAGGATCAAACTGAAAACCCTTCAGCATGTTGATCAGAGATAAACCCTGTGCATCAAGAAAGGGGCAGCACATAAGTGACTCTGGGTTTATTTACAGGAAAAAGGGATGTGGACCAAAATGTGTGCTTTGAATGTGTCATAAGAAAAAAAGGAAAATAAAAGGAGTGAGAAAATTTGGAGGTATCCAGGGAGAGTGTCAACAAGAAGTCATAATGAAGTGAATCATTGGTTTTCCAACAAGCAAAGCACAGTTTGGTTTTATTTATTCTTCTTAACATTCTTTTTTTTTCAACAATCAAAATGTTACACAGCAAGATTGTAGTGTAAGTGATAGGAAGTTAGTTTATTTGATAGCATGTTTTTCCAGATTCAGAAGACATAAGATGCCTCTTGAAAAAGAGCTTATCATATTATTTTTCATACTATATCATAAAGTCTTTCAAATAAAAACAGTAAATATATAAACTAAATATCTGGGGTTACTATCTTACTTACAGAGGGGTTGAAAGCTGTGTGCTATGTTAGCAGCATAAGTAGCCTGCTAAGGTGCTTTGGGCTTTTGTACAGCCCATCTGGATGGACTACATCTGGCAGTGAGTTGATATGAACACCATAGGATCCCTCTCTTCCTTCCTATCATCAACTCAGGAAAAAGCTATATCCTGTTCTTCACTGACTATTTTTTCAATATAAGCAAAATCCTTCTCATACCTAACCAGAAACCACGCATTATAGCCTGCTTATTCATTGAGCAGATTCTGTGTTTCCACACAGCACTTAGCATTCTCTGTTGTAACCATGGTAAGCAATTCACTAGCAAGCTACTCCACTATTATTATGTTGAACAAGGCTGGACTGTTACCTTCCTTACCAGTATTGGAAAAAGTAAGAACTCTGTTACTAGAGGTGTATGGAAAAAATATGAACTAAGCACAAGCAAGGAAGAAGGAAAGGAAGGAAGTGTACATACATATGCAAATCAGTGGAAAAGAAGCAAAGAAAGGAAGCACACACACATATAAATAGAAGGAAAGGAAGGAAAGGAATTGCACATTTGTGCAAACAGAAGGGAGAAGGCAGTGTGCAATAGTGTGTAAATTAACGGAAAGCAAGGAAGGAAGTGTGCACATGTGCACAAATCAAAGGAAAGCAAGGAAGAAAGTGTGCATGTGTGTGCAAATTGAGGGAAGGCAAGGAAGTGCGCATGTGTACTCAAATCAAAGGAAAGCAAGGAAGTGTGCACATGTGTGCAAATCAAAGGAAAGCAAGAAATGAAGTGTGCATCATAAAAAGTAGTTAATCACTTCAGATATCCATATCAAATATTCATTGCTATTTAAACTTTCTTCACCCCTCATCATGCTGGTATCTTCTTTTGGGTTTTTTGTTTATTATCCAGAAGGCAGAGAAAAGCAAGGATGTGCCGAAATAAAAGAAAAGGAAGTATATGTATGTGTTGATGAGGAATAACCCTGTGGATCAAAAAAGGAATGGCATGTAGGCAACTCTGGGTTTATTCAAATGAAAAGGGGTATGGACCAAAGTGTGTGCTTTGAATGTGTCACAAGGAAAAGGGGAAATAAAAAGGGTGAGAAAATTTGGATGTATCCAAAGGAAAAGTGTCGACAGGAAGTCATAATGAAATAAATGATTGGTTTTTCAACACATGTGCACAAGTTAAGGGAAAAGAAGGAAGTGAATATGTATATATAAATAGAAGGAAAGAAAGGAAGTGCACATGCATACAAATGGAGAAAGTGCACATGTATATGTAAATAGAAGTACAGAAAGGAAGTAAAAATACATGCACAATAAGGCAAGCCAAAGTCTAAGACAACCTGATACAGAGTACAAGTTATTAAACTTGTGAAAAATAATAATTAGACCCATTGATATGTCTTTCTTACTGTCACTGATATTCCATCAACCAATGCATTACTTTTACTCACAAATCCTCACTCTATGAGTTTGCTATAGTGAATTGTTAATAGCAAGTTTGTAGATAGAACTTGCTATTTAAAGAAAAAAAGCAATTTGTTTAAATCTTTAACTAATATTATAAGACAAAATACCTTTATTTGAGGAGCTATTCACCTTATACTCCCTTCTCAAAATTTCCATTGCTTTTTAAAATGTCATTCAACATTAAATAAACTTATTCAATTAAAATTAACTTGTCATTTGTTTTTTATTCTAATATAGTATTAAAGTCATTTTTCTTAATTTTTATTTGAATTATTTCAAATCCTAAAATATTTGTGTTTTGGTTCATAAATTATTATAAATCATTTTTTTGGGAATATTTTCATAGGACAATAATTATTTTTTTAAAAGATACACCCTTTTTAATTAAGAACATGTTGTTTAATAATTGATTTCTTTGTATTGCTTTTTTGTTTTTTGTTTAGTAAGCTTTTTTTTGATGTAATGTATTATTTCTATTTTAATTTACTATTACTATTGTTTCAAAGTAGGTAATGATGTTCACAAAAGAAAAACACAAAGGGGGTGGCTTTATGTTTATAATGATTATGATAATATGATTATGAACTGCATTTTAGGAATGAATAACATGAATAGCAAAGTCAAAATATATAATTTAGTCTCAATAATTTAGATTATTTCTGTGTACACAGACCTTGTCAGTTGGGCCGCCCATCTGCCCACCTGATGCTAACAGGATATCTAAAGATGAAACATCCAAGCACTCCCATGATTTCTGGTGGTGAGGGCTGACCCACATTTTTTATTTATTTGTTTGGCATTCAAACAGCGACAGAAGCTGAGCAAGAGAAGGAGAGCTCCTCTCCTCGTTGTCAAAGATACCCCCTTTCACACGGATGTGGAGTATGTGCGCCACCTCTCTCGGCAAGCTCTTTGGAAACTTGGTCCTCTTTCCATTTTCGTTGGTATGAAGATGAGGCTCCAGCGAACCCCTCACTCGGAACAAGCTTTTGCCCAACTTGTGTGCACGCCAGTCCCCAAGCTGTGGAAGAATGCCTTCCCATCTTGCAGCCCTTGCAAGGAAAGCACCCAACAAAGGCTCCTCCTCTGACGCTGGGTTCTCTCTTGAAAATCTCAAACGGGCCATGTGAGCTACATTCATTGGCCCTTCCAGCTCTTCAGGATGTTCAGCAATGAACTGCTTCACGTCCACACGATGGTGAGGTTGGCCTTCCTCCAGTTCTTTCGAGGAATAGAGTTGCACAAACTCATCCGTGTCCAAGGAGAAAGCGTATTGACATTCGCCTTGCCACCGCAGGAATGCATCCCAGTTCATGGCCTGGAGCATATGCTCGTGTGTCTCATGCGTTCCTGGTACTTGGGTCTCCACGAACACCACCCGATGCACCAGTGCTGGATGGTGCGTGGCCAACCTCGCCCGCAGGGTCTCGGCTGAGGGCAGCCGTTCGTTTGGCTGGGCGAAGAGGTTGATGAACACTCGATCCACTCCCACCACATCCACCATCCATTGCAGCCACAGCTCGTCATCGCCGGTCCAGGTGTATTTCTTCACCACGAACGTGCACACACTGACATTAGCCTCCTCTCCAGTTGCTCTCTCAATTGGCCAGAACGGTGGTTCATTGGAACGAGGGTGAGCTGGTGGAACCCGCCAAGGAGCAGCAGCAAACGCGTGCGCCTGGTCAAGTCTCGATGGGGCCTGCGGTAAAGCATTCCAGAGCGTGGGAAAGTGCAGAACTTCATCCACAGGAAACAAAACCACGTCATCGGTGGCATGAATGGCGAAATGTCCCGCTTTGCATTTCTTGTTTCTTCTGGTTGATGCCGGTGAAGATGGTGGTGAAGAGGGTGAAGAATCGAGATGGTGACAGAAGGCATCCTCAAGGGCTTCGGGAGGGATGTCAAAGGCGCAGCGGATGACAAAGTCCATCCACACTGCCCCATACTTGTGGCGAAACTCTCTTCCCAACGGTTGTTGGGCGATGCAGTTGATGGCCGGCCTCTTTTTCAATACAAAGGCGTCTGGTGCCGCAAAGGATGCCAAGGCATCGTTGTGATAGGTCCAAAGCTCGACCGTTGAAAAGACTTCAAAAGTTGGCGTGAAGGTGAGATTGTCATGGATAACCGCATGAAACTGAAAAATTCGTTTGTGTGGTTTTTTGGTGTGAGGAAAAATGCGACTATAGGCTCCGCGGGTGAGTTGTCGAGGTGGAGGGAAGGAGCGATGGTCTTCTGCAGCAGTGACCACACGAAAGAGTCCGTTTGAGGAGAGACGGGCATCATTCCACTGCATGTGGAAGAGAGGACCGGTCCACAAAGAAGAAGGAAGTCCCTCCTGCTCTTGTGTGGACGAAAGGCCAGCCGCAGGGCGGAGGAGTTGCGTTTCTGTTGAGGCAGGAAGATGAGCAGAGGAGTCATAAAGATATAAATGGAGGGTCAAAGAGGTAAGGCCAAGAATGCAAAATAGTATTGCATATTGTGCCAGGCTTCTGATGGTCATCTTCTGTTTCTTTTTTTCTTCTTCTTCCCTGCGAGTGGGAAGTAGCCCAGCAGCTTTTCAAGACTCCACAAACGATAAACTTTTAATAATGCATCCCACATGTATTCCGGAGGCTATTGTCTATAAACAGGCCCGCAGGCATTGAAGTTCAACGAAATGATCTGGGCTTCTGTTGTGATTGGTGTGTGCTGGACAAAAAATCACCCGGCAATGTTTACACGTGGCAAAAAAAAAGAATTAATTAAAAAGTAAATGGGCGCCGCCCGGAATCGAACCGGGGCCTCTCGCACCCGAAGCGAGAATTTTACCACTTAACTACGGCGCCAGATTGGATTAATTTCTTTTCCCATGGGACGAGGAACCAAAGAGTAGTCTGGATCCAGCGGGAATGAAGGAGGGAGGGTGTTGCGTTGTTTCAGAATAACCTGACTTCGCCATGCCAACTGCAAGCAGGGGCAAGCAGTACTCTCAACATAATAGCTTGAGCGCAACTTTTTTTTGTAAGTCGACAAAAATTGACTACAGAATCAAAAAAGCGAAACAAAAGCAAATCAAAAAACAAAGCCGACCCGATCATGTCCCTTAGGCGTGCCCTTTTCGCTTCTCCTCGCCCTTCCCTCACAACCTCCTCCAGACTGGTTCAGAGGAGGACCTTCAGCTCCACTGCGGATGTCGTTGTAAAAGAACAGCACCATGATGGTTCGTTATTATTTTTTTAAAAGAGAAGATTTTTCATGCCCCTCACCCGAGATTTTTGATACTTCTGACCCACGCAATCTCATCTCTTTTTCTCTTGGTTCTTCTACGTTTCAGCGGCTCACGACCCTCGCACTTGGTTGTACTACTCCATAGGTGGAATTACCATTGTGGTTCTCTTCCATGTCTACTTGGCCCGCATGAGCCACGACTCCGCCCCTCGCCATGAGTACCCCTACATGAGCATCAACAAGAAGCAATACCCCTGGGGGGATGGCAAAACTCCTCTCTTCAAGCCAGTAGCTTCCGGCGAGCACCACTAAACATCTCTAGCTGCGGTCATATGAGTACACCACGTAGTAAATACCAAAGCTTTATTTTTATTTTAGCTCAAACTACAATTTCTGCACTCTTTTTCTCTCTCTCTCTTGGGTATAGAGAAATACTGCTTTGATATGCTTGTTGCTCACGACCAAGAAGATAGGGGTTGAACATAGCTTCCTCTCCTCCCTGCTGGCTCCTTTTTTTCTTCTGCCCATTTCTGTTTCGATACTTCTTTTCCCCCTTTCATCCCCTTCGAATGCAACATGAGGGCGAAAATCGTATTGTTAGCCACACGTCAGCTATGCTATGAGGTTGCTGGTGCGTAGGGGTAACCCTGGCAACCTCCTTCCTCGAAAGTGCTGGGCGCTGTGTCGCCTCAAAGCCTTGCTACGAAATATCCTCAAACGGTCAACTTTTCTTTAATTTTTTTGAAGTAAAATTTGGCGGCGATCGGTTTCACCACAGAAGCACTACAGCGCAAAGAGAAGGGGGAAAATAAGAAGAAGCACGACAGAGCGAACAAAAAGGCTTTTGGTTCGAGGAAGAAGAGGAGGAGGGTTGCCTTTGAAGAAGAAAGATTCTTTTTTTGTTTTGGTGGAATACTTGCCCTTTTTTATAATTTTTCTTCTCTAGTCTACTACTACTATCAGACGAAGAGAGCCGTTTTCTTTTAAACGAAGAAGGTTGGTGGTGTTTTTGAATGTTTTGGTGGAGGATAGAGAACAGACGAATCAGTGCAACGTGGGGATTTGTTATGATAAGTGGGTGTTGCTGCTAAGAAACGAAAAACAACCACCAAAAGACCAACGACAACACAACAAACAACCCATACAAACCTTATAACTGCTTCGAAAGGATGAAGTTTCTAGAGCTCGCAAATTTCTTGCACCTGACAGAGTGCATGGATGGGGTGGACGCTGGTGACAGTCTTATTTATGGCCGTTTCGAACTCTTTACGTGTACGTTTTTCATCTTTGAATCTGATGAAGATTTTCATCTGATTCTCTCTACGATTATTTTTTTTCCTCCACCCTAAACTAACTTTCTTCATTTCTTGGGTTTGACAGGTAAAAGAGCGGGCTCGGATAAAAAGCTGTACAAAGAGTTGGACAAACAATACGAAGAGTTAGCCAGATCGCCCGTCCTCTCTCCTGAGCTCTCGACTTCACCGTTTGGACCGCTGTCACTGAGCACATCGAGGCGTACCTTTATTTCGTTGATCTCTACTCTCAATGCGTCCTTCCCAGACTATGACTTTAGGTGCGTTTGCCTTTCTTTTATTTGTCCTCAACAGAGTTCCCCTTTTTTCCCCCCTAGCCTCTTGCGAGCGTGCTAACCGAGGATCTTCTTGCAGTGGTGTAAAACCTGAACAGTTCAAAAAGGATGAGCTGCAGCTCGTGGTTAACAACATCAACACAGTTCTGGCGATAGGATTTCCAGACTATCAACAGTTTGCGTCAAAAATGTGGGGCGTAATGGATGAGGAGATGCACTTACGTGACTGCGTTATCTATAGCTACATCCCAGATCCTGACTCGGACCCTTTCTGTGAAGAGGGGAACTTGTACACTATTTTCCCCCTTTTTGTGCTTGTGTGATCATATTAACGTTGGCCTTTTTGCTTCTCCGCTGTAGGTGGTGCTTCAATTACTTCTTTTTCAACAAAAAGCTGCGCAGGGTTCTGTTCTTTACCTGCCGTGCAGTCAGCAAGTTGCTCCTCTCGTCCCACAGTGACGTCTCGCTTGGCGCTGAGTTGGACGAATATGACTACGAGGAGGAGCCCTATTTACGGTATGACTTTTTTTTTTCAGATCTTACAGATGAGAGAGGCAGAGATTTACTTACTATAGAATATGCAGTGACGAGTGGGACTACTCCCTAGCGCAGGCAATGGACATGTAGGAGTGCCGCCCGCCCCGTCGCCGCCGCCGCCATCTTTTGGTCTTTTTACCTGCACCTGTTTTGTTTTACAACTTCGCGATGGCTGACACACTCGAACCCCTGCTGCACTTGTACATAACCTCCCCCTGAAAATAAAAACACACACAACGAAAGTTCTTTTCAGCCCAAACAAAAAAAAAAAATCACCCGTGACTCCTCAACAATTTGACTGAGTCGCACAGAGAGATTCCGCTTTGAAAGATGGGGGTTGCGCCAGCTGCTTCGGGAACTGGAGACCGCCCCAGCAGACTGTGTGTTTCTGCGCGCCATCAAGCTTCCTAAGAAAGTAGACTCAAGGATGCTCATCACAAGACAGCCGCTCCCGAAGAAGAAAGCCACCCCTGCTGAGAGAGATGTTCTGGTTTGCGCTGCTACAACATACCCACCGGACAAAGGGAATTGCACCCCGAACCAACTGCGCAACACCGTGTTAGATGTTCCATTGGCACAAGACCCTCTTTGAAGGCCTTATTCAACAACCAAGAGTCATGCGAGAGTCGCCTTTGCTACTTCTCCTGCCTCGAGCAACGATGCAGCTCCACCCCGCTTGTAACCCATCACAGCATCCTGAAAAAGAGGTCTGACGTAGGACTTGGTTGGCGCAAGCTCTTTAGGACAACATTTGGAATGAAATGGATCCTTCAGAAGAAAGACGATATGCTGATATGCTCCCAAAAGAACTGCGAAACGGATTTGCCCACGTTTCCCTCATGGTGGGGACGAGGCGTTCGCTGGTTCCAGCAATGCCACGCTCTCTGTTTCTGCAGAATCACCTGTGGCGCTAAAAATATATATATTTGCGGACACAGAAGCCGACGTCTAAGGAGTCACCGCCGCCTAATTTTGCCAACAAAGGAGGGAACTTCCCTCCGAATGCCGTCCAAATTTTCCGGGTTTAGTGTCCCTTTTGTCCACCACCCCGTGAAGCGGGGGCCTCGCTTTCCCCGTTTTTTTTTTCTTTTCGCCAAAGAAAAAGGAAAAAGGGCAGCAGCAGTAGACGTTGAACAAACAAACACAAACAAAACAGTTCTCTCTCTCTTTTTTTTTTTTCAGCACCAACACCAACATGAGCAAGGACGACGAGTACGATTATCTGTTCAAGGGTTCGTGGATTAACTGTTTCCCCCTCTTCTGCATCACAAAAAGAAAAAAAAACCTTTTCCATCTTCTTTGTGTTTTCTTTTTGGCCTAACCTATCGATGTTGCAGTTGTTTTGATCGGAGATTCTGGGGTTGGCAAGAGTAACCTGCTTTCCAGATTCACTAGAAACGAATTCAACCTCGAGTCCAAGTCCACTATTGGTGTGGAGTTTGCCACCAGGAGCATCCAATGCGATGGCAAAACGATCAAAGCTCAAATTTGGGACACAGGTACGCTCTCTCACTTCTTCCCCTTTTTAGGTGTTAACGGCAAACGTTTTTTTGCCTAACGTGTGGTTCAGCTGGTCAGGAGAGGTATCGTGCCATCACTAGCGCCTACTACCGAGGAGCCGTAGGAGCTCTGCTCGTTTACGATATTTCGAAAGGGGCAACCTACGAGAACGTCGAGAGATGGTTGAACGAACTTCGGGATCACGCAGACAGCAACATCGTTATCATGCTTGTGGGCAACAAGAGCGATCTGCGTCACCTTAGGGCAGTTCCCACTGAACAAGCTGCCGAATTTGCTGAGAGACATGGCCTTTCGTTCATCGAGACCTCAGCATTGGACTCCACAAACGTCGAACTTGCTTTCCAAAGGATTCTAACAGGTTCCTTAATCTCCTCTCCTTCTTGTTAGGTGTTCTTTCACGATAGCTAACAGATTTATTTTTTGTGCGTGCAGAGATTTATCACATTGTTGCTGTGAATACCACCATGGAGAAGAAAGAGCCCCACACGATCGGTGGAGGAGGGGGTGAGGTAGTGGACATTCGCCCCGAGGAGGACACAACCAAGAAAACAACCTGCTGCGGCTAAACTTCACTCAGCCTTTTTTGCAAACAATACGCCCCCTCATTTTTTCGCCCCCCCACTACGTGGTGGTTTTTATCTCTCTTCTTCTCTTTTCTTTTTTCTCCTTTGCGCGCCGTCAAGCAAACATCAACAGCACTCAACCAAGCAAAAAGGGGGACAAGCCTTTTTATCTTTTTTTTTGAAAAATCCATCCCACTCTCCTCTCCTCTCCTCTCCTTCCCTCCTTTTTTTTTTTCTTGTTGTTTTGCTGTGGATTGTAAATAAGACGTGACCCCGCGTTGCTTCTCATTCTCATGAACTCCCCTCTTTGTTGTCACTGCCCTCCTCACTTTCTCCCTTGTAAACAAAAAAAAAAAAAAGTGAACACGTGGGTAGTTTGTATTTGCAAAACTAACCACCACGATAACACTCCCAGTTTAGTTGCTCTTGGCCTTGCCTTGGGCGGCCACGCTGGCCTGCGCCTGACGGACGGTTTCCTCATCACCAAGATAGTAGTGACGGATGGGCTTCAGGTCCTTGTCCAACTCGTACCTGGTATGATGGGTGAGAAAGAGAAAAAGAAAGAGTGAAAGAGGATGGTAGAATAGGAGAGGGGACTGCAGCGTACACAAGAGGAATACCAGTGGGGATGTTGAGCTCCACAATGTCCTCCTCTGAGATGTTGTCGAGGTACTTCACAAGGGCACGAAGACTGTTTCCATGGGCAGCGATCAGGACCTTCTTGCCAGCCTTGATCTCAGGAGCGATGGTCTCGTGCCAGTAAGGCAAAAAGCGTTCCACTTTACAACGAAAGAACGAGTAGAGTGACTAAAAGAGCGAGAGAGAGAGAGAGAGAGAGAGAAGAGAGAGAGAGAGAGAGAGAGAGAGAGAGAGAGAGAGAGAGAAGGTACCTGTCAACTTTAAGCTTTCAGATTTGGGGATCTGCTCAGGTGTGAGTTCACGGTATCTGGGCTCCTTGCCAGGGTATCTCTCGTCATTCTCGTCCAGAGCGGGAGGAGGAATATCATAGGCACGTCTCCAGATCTTCACCTGTTCCTCGCCATGCTTTTCAGCAGTCTCTGACTTGTTCAGACCTTTTTTTTTAAAAAAAAGGCAACATGAAGGTGGTGCACAAGGAGTGAGTGACTAAAGCATTGACGCAACAACATAAAACCAAAGACGGAAGACAGACCCTGAAGAGAACCGTACATGCGCTCGTTCAAACGCCAGGAGCGCACTACAGGAATCCACATGAGGTCCAGGTCTTCCTGCACGATCCACAGGGTTTTGATGGCTCTCTTGAGCACGCTGGTGAAGGCTACGTCAAAGACGTAGCCACCTTCCTTGAGGCTCTACAGATTGTAAAAACATAGTTGGTCTGAGAGAGGATGACGACAAAGAAGAAAAGGCAGTGATGCACGAGGTCGGTGATGATTACCTTGGCTGCTTGGTGGGCCTCTTCCAGGCCTTTGTCAGAGAGAGGCACGTCAGCCCATCCAGTGAAACGGTTCTCCTTGTTCCACTGGCTTTCACCGTGGCGCAACAACACAACCTTGTGAGCACAAGACGAGGATGAGGACCCTTCCATGACTGCTTTCTCTCTCTTCCTTCCCAACAAAAAAACAAAGCCGGAGAAACAAAAAATTGGTAGGTTGTCGGCATTATTTCAGTTACTGTCGACAACTAGCTGCGACAGCGGAAAGTTGAGAGCGATCCAACGAAACTTTCTAAGCTAAGTCCCCCCATGGACGCTTTCCCACCTGAAAAGGGCACTGCTTCTGCCTATTGGGACCTCTTCGGTTGCTTTCGTGGCGCTGTCTAATGGGGCCGCACCAAACAGCCGCACAAGAAACTAAACTTAAGCGCTTTCTCGTGCTCAACAGTCAATGATGCAACTTTCCGGAAGGGCCTCTTAGCTTAGTCCAAGCATTAGCGTGGGAAAACAATAGAACGTTCTCAGCAGGAAAAAAGTGCGGTCCTGTGGGCATGTGGCAGTGGATGGGGACTGTGCCCGCTTCTTGTTCGTCGCTGACGTGGCAGCGGTTGGTTGGTGTGAAATTTGACCCCCCAAAGATTTTCGTTGAGGGGTCAGTACCCTCCCATGGGGAATGACAAAGCTTTCTCAGCGGCCCTGTTGTTGCTTGCTTTTGCTCTGAGCGAAGAAAGTAGTAGAAGAGGAAACCCCACCCTACCCAACTGCTGCTGCTACACATGGATTCTTCCACTGCTGGCCAAGTTATCAAGTGCAAGGCTGCTGTTGCCTGGGAAGCTGCCAAGCCTCTAGGTCTGTTTGTTTTTGTTTTTTTGAAAAAATGACCGCCCACTCGTTCCCCATCACCTAAAAGCTATTTTACTGACTCTTTTTGTTTTTTGTTTCGCTTTTTGTCCTTGTTTTTTTCTCCCAACGATAGTCATTGAGGAGATCGAGGTGGCTCCTCCCAAGGCTGGTGAGGTTCGTGTGAAGATCGTGGCCACTGGTGTGTGCCACACTGACGCCTACACCCTCAGCGGCAAGGACCCCGAGGGCCTCTTCCCCGTCATCTTTGGTCATGAGGGTGGCGGCATCGTAGAAAGCGTTGGTGAGGGCGTTACTTCTGTCCAACCTGGCGACCATGTGATTCCTCTTTACATTCCTGGTATTCTTTCTTTCTGTCTCTTTGCTTGCTTTTATTGCATACTCATCCACGCACACGCTCAATAAAAACACTGACAGAGTGCAAGAGCTGCAAGTTCTGTTTGTCTGGCAAGACCAACCTGTGCTCCAAGATCAGGGTCACTCAGGGCAAGGGCCTCATGCCAGATGGCACCAGCCGCTTCACCTGCAAGGGCCAAACTCTCTACCATTACATGGGCTGCTCTACCTTCAGCGAGTACACTGTCCTCCCTGAGATCGCCCTTGCTAAAATCTCTGAGGAAGCTCCTTTAGACAAGGTTTGGACATGTCCTACTTTGAAACTTTTTTTTTTGCTTTTGCCCTATCTTTCTTCTATTGTCTGTCTTCTTCCTTCTCCTTCTCTTCCTCTACCTATCCCACTGATTCCAAACAAAAATAATATACAGGTGTGCTTGCTTGGTTGTGGTATTACCACTGGTTATGGTGCTGTCTTCAACACTGCCAAGGTCGAGGCTGGTTCCACTGTCGCCGTCTTTGGACTGGGTGGTGTTGGCCTTAGCGTAGTGCAAGGTATTTCGTTTGTCCTCTCTCTCTCTCTCTCTCTCTCTCTCTCTCTCTCTCCCTACCTCTCCCCGCCGCTTGCTGTTTCTCATTATTTGCATATAAATAAATAGGCTGCGTGGAGGCCGGTGCTTCTAGGATCATCGGAGTTGACTTGAACGTTAGCAAGTTCGAGACGGCCAAACAATTTGGATGTTCGTATTTCTGTGGCTTTTGCCTCCCTATGCACGCATTAAGCCCGATTATAACCATTTACAAACAAACGAACAGGCACAGAATGCATTAACCCAAAGGACTACGAGAAGCCCATTCAAGAAGTCATCGTTGAGCTTACTGACGGTGGTGTAGACTACAGCTTTGAGGCAATTGGCAACGTAGAGACCATGCGTGCCGCTCTTGAGTGCTGCCACAAGGGCTGGGGTGTCTCCACGGTAAACACATTTCCGCTTCTGTTTTATTTGCGTTGTTAGTGCTTTTTTTTTGACACACTCTCTCACATAGATCATTGGTGTCGCAGGTGCTGGTCAAACCATTCAAACCAGACCTTTCCAGCTCGTGACCGGCAGAGTATGGAAGGGAACTGCTTTCGGAGGTCCTTATTTCTCTCTCTCTCTCTCTCTCTCTCTCTCTCTCTCTCGCAGTTGCTTTGATGCTCACAAATATTTTTTGACCATTATAGGAGTGAAGGGCAGAAGCCAGCTCCCAGGCATCGTAGACAAGGTTTGCTACACCACTTTCCGTTTTCTTTCTTCTTCCACACTTTAACAGGACAAATACTCACACGGGCAATGTGTACAAATCAAACACAAACAGTACATGCAAGGCAAAATCAAAGTTGACGAGTTTGTGACCTTTACCTTCCCGTTGGATGAGATCAACAAAGCCTTTGACGTAATGCACGAGGGCAAGAGGTACTTTCTTTCATTCATGGCGCCACCAAAAATGGATAATGGGCTGATACAAACTTTTATCATTACAGCTTGCGCTCCGTCATTCTCTTCTAAGTGAAACCCAAAGAGGACTGAAAGAGCGACCTCAGGCCACCAAAGAGGAAGAGATGATAGAGTTTCTTTCTTTTTCTTTTTAAAATTGAACTCTCTTTTTGTCGGCTCAACAACGATCGCACTAAGCACATAGCACCCCATCATTCCTCATTCGCGTTGCGGTGTTGCAGTAACAAAAAAGCTTTTTACAGCTCAAGACCCACCGATACCCAATAATTGCGAAGATTGTTACGCCTCGCAAATATTTCCAAGTACTTTCCTGCAAAGATGCAAACAAAGCAAGAAGAAGGAAAGTAAGAACAAAAAGAGAAGGGTTAAAAAAAAACAACGCAGTACCGTTTGGAACTAGGCTCTCTATCCGAGTGTAAAGTTCTTCAGGTTTTTGACTTTGACCTCTCCGCTCGCTGAATATCACGTCTGACTCTAAGTTGCCTCTCATTCCCGGTGGATCCTCTCCCTGTTTTATTTTTCAAGTAAGCGTGTGGAAGAAGAAAGAAAAAAACAGAAAAGGAAGAAGAACAAATGGAGGAGAGACAAACCTTGAGACCGATAAGACAAGTTTCCTTGGCATGCTGAAGGTAGAAGCCATGTCCTTTGGCCAGACGTCTATTGACGGTTGCCTTTACCCACGTAAGGTCATCCACCAGCCTAGAGCATATCAACCAGAGAAGAGAGGGCGAGGCAAATGAGATACCATAGTATGCTTGAATAAAAAGAAGAAAAGTGCGTTGAACCTGTATCCCCATTTCTCCATGAGGTCAAGCGCAAAGGAGTAACGGGCATTGATGACCCAAATGAACAGGAAGCCATTGCTCTGCAGTTTAGGTATGGGTATGCTTGCTATGTCTTTGTTGTGTAATTGTTTGTAGCCCAGTGCCACCTTTTTATATGTTGGAGTGCAATGGTAAGGGACAAACAGAGAGCACGAGAGGTAAACATAGAAGCAGAGAAGCAGAGAAGGGAAGAACCATGAAGAGAGGAGAGGAAAGAAGAGAGAAAGCGATGAGAGAAGAGTACGTACTCCGCGTGTGGGAGCCGATCCAGCGAGCTGCCAGGGAGGGTCCATGACGATAACGTCGAACTGCACTTTCTTGGCAAGAGCGTCCCAATCGAAAAGCCGCACGTCGCAGCGAATAGGTACACAGTGCGGCGGTATGTCAAACACCTCCAATTCATACTCGTCCTCTTCTTCTGGAGTGTAGGTCAAGCCAGGCCAATCGTCATAACAAGGTACTCGCTAAGAGGGAAGAGAGAGAGAGAGAAAAGAAAACGCACCGTTTGCTGCTTCTTTGACTTCCAGCTGCTTTATCTCTTCCTCCAATCTCGTAACCCTTGTCTGCACGTCTTCCATTTCAACTTTGAGCTCCTCCACCGTCATCTCCGTCACGTCCCTGAACTGCTGCTCCGCTGCCCCGTTTCCATTGCTCAGTGGCCGTGGTTTGGTTGGCGCCGACCTCCCCTCTCGTACATTCTGCTCTTCTTCCTCTTCTGCTTCCGCTTCTTCCGCGACGTTCATCTTTGTCGCTACTTTTTTTTTTTTTTTGCTACATCGTTTTTCGGGACGACACGAACCAAACACAAAAGAAAAGAGAGATGGAGAGGGCCGCGCCGCTTTTGCCGGGCGTTGCCGATGGCGAGAGACGAACGAGCAGTGGTGTTGAAGAGGGCGTGCAGCAGGCAGCGCTGGCACGGCTGCAACAACAAAGTACGGGAGTTTTTTTTTGAGATTCGGAGGGCCACGCGCTCGGGTTGCTCATTGTTAACATTGGGGAGCTGTTTTTGCAGACATGCGGTTGAGGAAGGAGGTACGCCAGCTACGACGACAATTGGCCTCTTATGCTCAGCGAGTGCCACCAAAGCATATGCTACATGATACGCTTTGCTCCATCACGTTTTATCACATGAACGAGTTACGCGTTTATTCTCGCTCTCATCTTCCGTTCTCTCCCTCTCTCTCCTCTCTCCTGTTCTCTTTCTCTTGTTCTCTTGTTCTCCCTTCTTCTCTACCTTCTCTCATTTCTCTGCTTTTGCCTCATTGTGGTTTTCTACTTTTTTTTGTTTTGCCTTTCTCTTTTTCGCTGTGTATGCTCTAGAGCAGACATTCGGCGTGTGCAGAGTGTGGTTGAAAGTTGCAGTTACGAACCCAGAGGAGCCAATGCGCCACTCTACGTCGACGAAAGTGCTTCAAACCGTAAAGCCATCTCCTCAAATAGGATTCGAGAAGCGGGAGAGGAACACGAGGAGGTAGAAGAAGAGGAGGAAGAGGAAGAACAAACAACAACGAGAAGTTTTAAAACACACCACAAGAACCAGGAAACGAAAGATGAGGCAGAAGAAGAAGACGAAGAGGAAGAAGTGGAGGAAGAACAAGAGTCTCGTTACCCACCATTTACGACTCATTTTCTAAGGAGGGACCTGGGCTTTCAGATACAAAAAGGAGGGTTCAGCGATGCCTCCCTGTGGCTGGACTCCGTTCCTGACTACGAAAGAGGATATGACGAGCCACTCTCGCTGGAACCCATTCGTAATGACAACGAGCTGCCATTGAAAGAGGAACCGCGCTGCTTCAACTGCGACAAACCTGGTCACACGCTCTCAGAATGTCCTTTGGTTTGCATTCATCCATTTATTCTGTGTCTAATTGTGGTGATGTAACACTGACCATTAGTCCTGTTTTCATCACAAAGCCCAAAAACAGAGTTGCCATAAGCGTCAACAGAATGGCTTACCAGGCACAAAACACTCGGGCAGAACGGTATGCGTCCAACCAGAGACTTGGTTTTAGTTCAAAATTTGCGCCTGGTATCTTGAGCGATGAGCTAAAGGCTGCATTGGGTACCGTGTTGTGCCCTGCTTCTAGTTATTGTTCTTCTCGTTGACGTGAAGTCGTATCTCTGCAGGGATGGAAGAGGGGGAGCTTCCGCCGTACTATTCACATATGCAGCGACATGGCTATCCTCCTGGCTACATTGGTAGGTATTGTTAGATAGATACCCGTGGATTATTGGCTTCCTTTGATAACCAAAATGTGTGCACACCAAGGTTATAAACAGGATGAAGAACAAACGGAAAGCGACAGGACAACACATCGGCGCAAGCGAAAGAAACTTGAAGAACCGCCAGAAGAAATGATTAGCCTTGTACAATCTGCCTCTAGTAGTTCCACTACAGGCCGCCCTGTTAAATTGGTGGAGTATCCTGGCTTACAAAATTGTCCTCTGCCAATGGTACCGTTACTTTTTATCCATGTTGTGGTCAAGTCCATCCCGTAACAGCGATCATACTATGCACAGTTATTCCAGGATCATAGGCAAAACTCTGTTCAATCAACTCCCAGTTATTCTATGCATCCGTTGCCTCCTCCTCAAAGCAGGCCGCCCCCTCCACCAGCCCGTGCCTCCTCAGCACACACTCAGCAACAACAAGTCTCTTCAGCTTACAGTGCACCAGTTAAGACACGGTTAGAAAACGATGAGGACATGGACTTGGAGGAGGATGACCTTGACCTTTCACAATTCCAACACGAGTCGGTAAATAAGGAGCAGACATCACTCTCACCTCCGCCTCCTCCTCTCCCAAAAGACGAGGAGGAACAGGAAAGGCTTGCAGAGGAAGAGGAGGAGGAGCAGGAACGACTTGCAGAGAAGGAGGAATTGGAAAGAAAGAGGCAGAGACAAGTAGAGCGAGCTCTGCGGTGGCGGCAAATGCGCAGCTTTCTTCTGGCTCAGGAAGAAGAGGAACAACAACAGCTGCTGGCTCAAATACAACAGGAACGACAACGGCAACAAGAACAAAAAGAAGAGGAAGAAGAACTAGACCAGAATGCTATTTATAGTGACAATTAAACGTGATACTCGTTGACACAGAAACCAAAATAATGAAGACGAATGGCCTTGAGGGCTTTGTACTTGGTGTGCTTCCTAGCAAAGCTATTCTCAGCAGCTGTGAGCTCATCCAAGAAGTTCCGCTCGGAAACAGGCCGCCTGCTTTTGTTCTTCTTAACAGGTTCTCGTTCCTGGAGGCCTGCATTGCCGGCCTTGCGGAAGTAGATGCCCTTTTGGGTCCAAGTGTTGTTGAGAGTGATGATATTCATGTAACCTCGGTTGGTACCTTCCTTGCCGCCTCCCTGCCCCGAGGAAGATAACACGCGGAAGAGATATGGGTAATCTTTGCTAACATTGCTGTGCATGCTTTTGCCATCCGAGTATAACAACAAATAAACACTGCTTTGAACGATCTTCCGTAGTTTCTCGATGAGGTCTGGTAGAAAGTCGTCCTCCTGAGAGACAGTGCCATCGTCCAACTTGCTATATAATGGCCTTTTATCGCAGGTTAGAGAGCCGTTAAAGACACGAGAATGAAACAAGATGGAACAATGCATACTCTACGAGTTGGGAAAGTTCATGAAGGGTTGCTCGACCGGAGCGCAGCTTCTCCACTAACGGATATAATTTGGTGGCTGCATCGCTGAAGTGGGTGAAGAGAAAGGGAGTGAGCTTCACCATCGTGGACTCGTTGGCCATGCATTCTCTTGCTTCCTCCAGCGCAATCTGTTCGATTCTGTGCAGAAAACTTTCACCAAAGAGCATACCGCGGGCAAGGGAGCATTGTCGCATTCGTAGCAATGAAGAGTGAAACTCATTCATGCCTCTAACGTTATGACTAATGCGCCACCACCTGAAAATAACGGTTGAGTTAAACAGTAACTGTTTTTGCCTAGAAGAACGCACATGGGAAATTCGTAGTACTCAGCTATCAGCTTCGCCACATCCAAGCCAACAGCAGGATGAAGATTATCACGGGGAAGCGCTACTAGGACAGTGGGTACCCTACAATCCCTCCAATTGCGTACGAAATGTTCTGCTTGGGTAGGCTCAATGATAATGAATAGTAAGCTTTGCACATCTGCAGCGTAATCAAGGGATTCGCATGTGAACTGGAAAGAATTCTCAGCTTCATGCTCCACCTGGGAAAAGTTCTGTTTTAGTTCAAAGCTGAGAAAAGGGGACTACAAGAGCATGCCTACCCAAGACACCATAAAGATGGGATAAAGAATTTTGCCGTGGGATTTGTCCTTCACAGGAAAGGCTTTGATCATCTCATGCGTCTTTCTTGATAGGTAGAAGGTCATTTGCGGTTTTGTTGCTTGAAATTTGGTCAACATAAAGTGTTGTTTTCCGTTACACTGGATCGCAAGTCTCTCCTCTATTTCCGCAGTGGCCGCATGGTCAACATAATGTTGCTGACGAGTAGCTTGAAGGGGTTTCGACCTATACATCAAGCAAAGAAAGGGTAGGTCAGAGTCGAAGGAAGAGGAAGCAAGAAAGAGGAGAGAGGAGAGAGGAGAGAGGAGAGAGGAGAGAGGAGAGAGGAGAGAGGAGAGAGGAGAGAGAGGAGAGAGAGAGAGGAGAGAGGAGAGAGGGGAGGGAGAGAGGGGGAGAGGAGAGAGGAGAGAGAGAGAGAGAGGAGAGAGGAGAGAGGAGAGAGAGAGAGAGAGAGGAGAGAGAGAGAGAGAGGAGGAGAGAGGAGAGAGGAGAGAGGAGAGGAGAGAGGAGAGAGGAGAGAGGAGAGAGGAGAGAGGAGAGAGGAGAGAGGAGAGAGGAGAGAACGCTTCGAGAGATTTCTGGATTTGTTCTTTCGTAGGGAGGTGAGGAAGCCGGTGTTGAGCGGTAAGAACTGGAATGCGAGGAATTTCAGGATTGGCTTCCTGCCACCACCGCTGCAACAAAGACTTCCAATGCTTCCACATTTTGTCCACTTTGGCTGTGCAAAAAGCATCTTGCAGCTTGCACACTTCAAGACTTTGGAAGAACTTGTGGCATTCCTTGAGGATGTTGTTCATGGCGTTGCTGGCTGATTGTTTGATGTCTTCAGCAATCACACCAAGGCCAACAGCTTTTTCGTCTCGTGTTTCCTCTTCAGTCTCACTGCCTGTCTTGCTTTGTCCCTGAAAGTCCTGTGTACTTAGGGCATGTCTCTCTATCGAAAATGGCTTTGCTGCTGCAGTTCTAGAGCCGTATTCCAACATCCACTGTGTGGTGATCTCTAACCATTCATCTCTCTCGTACTCCCAACCTTCCGACTCACTGTCCTGCTGCGATAGAAGCCCTTGCTGTTCTTTTAGGTGCTCTTTCAGCTCTAGCACCAGGTGCAGTATGCCTTCGCGATATCGCTCTTTGATAGCGGTGGGTATACGTCTTTGATAATCATGGTAGCCTCGATCCTGCCATAAGTGCTCCATTTCAGAGCACAAGAGTTGAAACGTCGGTTCCAACTCTTCCTCCTCGTCAGTTCGTTCTCCGTCCATCGCCATCGGCGGAATTTGCTGCACACGGCTGCGCTTTTTTGACGCTCGTTTGGTGGCAGAGCTTGCTTTTGTTGCAGCCGTCGTCTCCGTGTCGTATGTGTTGCTAAACATGCGTAGTAGCTGCTTGCAATTCTTGAATGCCTCCGTGAACAGCTCCCTCCAGCATTCCTCCAGAATGCCCAACAACATGTGAACCAAAGCAGCCACATCATCCTCCTCGTCCAACGGAAAGTGCCACGAAAGGTGGTACTTCACCGACTCGAAAAGTGCTTTTGGCTCGAGGGAAAGAGGGGAAATAGAGTATTTTTTCTTGTGGGTGGTCATCACGTTCTTCCATGTCTTTTCGAGCACTTCCTTGCTTGAACCCTGAGAAGTTGTCTTCACTCCGGTCTTGCAACAGTAGAAGAACGCTTTAGTGGCCCTCGTCAATTGGGTGTACTGCGGATGGTTGCTCATTTCACGAATGTCTTTGAGCAACTTTTCGAGTTCGTTTCTTCCCCATTTGGCGTAGATGCTAAAGACTCTGCAGTTTTGCCGAAGCTCGCTGAAAAATCGCTCTCGGTTTACGATGTTATCCAGCCCTAAACCAGTAATTTCTGTATAGTTTTCTGCACATTCGTCAAGCCGGCTCAAAAGCATTCCTCTTACTTGTCTGCAGTTTAAACCGATTTAACTCTATCTAAGTATCTGGCCAAGCAACGCAGATAATGGAAAATATAGAAAGGTATCCACGTACACGGTGGCAGGTTTCACAGCATGAATGCAGGAAACAAGGATCTTTGGTTTTTTCTCCGATGAAAAGGCTTCAAGTTCCAGTAATGATGCTATGGTAGTCTCTTCGGGCATGCGAGGCGTTACCAAGAATACTGCGTCAGAGTTGCTGAGCAGTTCCTTTACGGTTTCTCGAACAAGAGAATCCTTCTTACCGATGCCAAAGCCAGGAAGCTTTTAATGCCAAGTTTTGTTTAAAACGCTGAGTAAGCCACAATGCACAAGAGCAAAAGAAGGGAAAATGATGGACGCACATCAATGAAACGAAAGCCAGAAGGAATGTCAAAAGGGCCTGTAATAAGGAATGACTTGATGTGCGGGTGTTGCTCCTCCGGTACCAGTTCTTTCCAGCGCGATAAAAACGCGTGGATGGCTTTCGGCTCCGAGCCAGCCGTCACATTGAGACACGCTTGCAGCAGGTTAACTCTGGGTTCCCTATCCATCTGATCGATGGGCTCTTCCTCTTCTTCCGTCTGTGCATCCTCATGTTCTTCTCCCTGCACTTCAGTCTCCTTTTCCTTCTCCTTCTCCTTCTCTTTCCCTTTATGACGTCTCGAGTGGGTTTGTTGTGGTGTACGTGCTGTAGTTTGAGACTTGTTATGAGAACGAAAAGGCCAACTTGGTTGTTGAGGTGTTGGTGAGCTCACCCCGTCATAGTTCACGGGCCAAACACCCCACTCCTCTCCGTACTGCACTATGAGAGGAAGCTCCGTGACATGAGACCAATTCGCACCAGAAGGCAACGGCAATGCATGCTGGCCAATAGGGCCTTCCTCTTCCTCTTCCTCTTCCTCTTCCTCCATTCGCCCTTCTCCTCCACCTCTTTCTGAGAGCAGTATGTGGTTGAGGAAAGCGCTCTTCCTGACGCCAGGCGGTCCTGCCACACATATGTTGATGTGCTTGCCCTCGATGGCGGTTACAAGGGCCTTCATTTCGTCTATGTAGAGCTGCAAAGGGTTCAGCCGTTGCGCCTCCACTTTGCCTTGGAGGGACCGCAAGAACTGTTTCAGCTGTGCAATGAGGGCCTTCACCTCTCCCATGTTCAGGTTGGAGTCCCTTGGTGTTACTGTGGAAGTAGAGGAAGAGGAGGAGGAAGTTTTCTCTCGTTTGGCAGGCGGCTGCTCCAACTCGGACGAGCTGCTTCCTCCCTCTTGTGCTTGAAGGGCTTGCTCCCTGACACGGTGAAGCGCCTCTGCTGCTTCTTTCTCCGCCACAACCTCTGCCTGATCGTTCGTACCCTCAGCAGTCTCGGCGGACCTTTCTTCATCTTCTGTGGCTGGATCTTGGGCCGCTCTGCTTCTCTTTCTGGAGGCAGATCTTCCGCTGGAGCGAGACCGTGGCATTGGTTCGGGCTCGCTTGCCTGTTAAAGTGTGTGCTAATGATGAGCTGGTCTCTCTCTTTTCCAGAGCCCCAAAGCAAAGTAGCAAGGGTAGTGTGCCAAACGCTTTGTGGGTTGGGTTGGGTTGCAAGAAGAAGAAGAAATGAACGGCAGCCCCCAACTCCCTCCACATTTGAAACCAGCCTGTTCTGCCGGTGTGTTGGCCATAAACCCGCAAAATGGGGGCTTCGTTCGTTGTCTTTTCCAACATCACAAAAAAAAATGGGACCCCCATTTTTTTTCTCCCCCGTACAAACCCACTATAACGCAATAAATCCACCATAACCCAAAACCCCCTGAATAGGCAGGCAAGCAGGCGGCGTTTCTCTCACCCATCATATCATCAGGGCAGCGCTTTGACCGCTCCTCCTCCTGCTCCTCCTCCTTTGGTGCAAGGCATGGCACCACTCCGCAGACTTCCTCCTCATGAGCATGATGAGCCATAATACGAATAATGATGATGGTGGTGGTGGTACAAACACTCCCTGCAGCCACTCTGACTTGCTGGAGCAGCTCTTGTTGCGGCTAGCTGAAGCCCAGGACAAACAAGCGGAGGAAGAGGAGGGGGAGAAGGACCTTTTCGACGACCTCTCGCTGACCCCCACCTGTGGTGAACGCACGCCCTTTCAGCCACAGGTTTGCCGTGATGAGGGGTTTCTGCCCTCGCCAGCGCTGGATGAGGAAAGCTTGTGGGCACACGACCCAACAGAACCGGTGGAGGGCGACCCTACCCCCAACCCTGCTCATGCCGCCCTCTCCTTGTACGAGCGAGGCCGAAAGCAGGAAGAACTGCGTGACGTGTTGGCCGTGGTGGAGAGCAAGAACTACAAGCTGTGCTATTCCTTCATGGAGGTGCCCTGGCAGCACCCCTCCGTAGTTGTTCGCGTCAGGAAAGAAGCCCCTCTGGGGGCTGACTTTGACGAGATCGATGCCTGCCGCCTCTTCGAAAGGAAACCTGACGGCAACCGCCAGCGCAGCGACGTCTGCACGGACTACTCCACGGAGAAGTGGAGGGACCGAACGTTGGACTGGTGCGACTTTGTGGTGAACGTTCGGCCGGAGGCGGGCCGTGTTTCCAACGAGCTCCTCCTGGCCTTTTACGTGCGCCCAGGAATACACCGCGACTATGGCACTGGCAAGAGGCAAAAGCACTTGGAGTACAAGCTCTCCTTTGAGGTGAGAGACCCTGATGGCCTCTATTATGGTGCAGCTCAAGAAGGCATCCTGCGGAGAGCGCTGCGGATAGAGAGCAGACCTTCTGGTGCTGCTCAGAGAGAGAAACGGAAGCACCCATCACAACAGAATGAAGAAGGCACAGCGCCGTGTGCGTTTGAGGCATCCACGACGCCTCTACCCGGCAGCAACAGCGGCAAGCGGCCGAAAAGCGAAGCAACGACTCCTACGAATAAACCAAAGAGGAAGAGTAGCAAGAGAAAAGAGCAGACAAAGAAGCGCGAACAAGAAGACTATGAAAGCGAGTTCCATCTGATAGTACGGAAGAAAGGGGAGAAGGAGTGTCGCAACGTTTGGCTGGAGAGCAACAACCGTACAATGGGGAACCTTTGCCGGAAGGTAGCGCAGCGGCTGGGCCTTGCTCCACAGGCCATCATCAAACTGATGCATGACGACCGTATCCTTATCGAAACAGACAAAGACGTTTCTGTGTTGCCGGCTGCCGCTGAGGTCGTGGTTTGGACGGTCTAGTTGCACATGCATACCGCTATCGTTACGGAAACGGTGCAGTAATGGTCTCCTCTTCCCTTCTGAGCTTGCCAGCGGAAGAGAGGAAGGGATAAGAAGGGCAGAAACAAAAGAAGCGTAGAAAAATAAAATAGATTTTATACTTTAACACAACAAATAACCATTATCTTCGGCCGAAGGGCTAAAAGGGAGGGGAAAGCAGAGGCAGGGGAGGGGGAAGAAGTAAGCACAACTTTCCCTCTTCCTCCTGCCGCAACAAAGAGAGTCCTCCCCACAAAGTTTAAGAAAAAAAAATAAAGAGAAGGTCGTCCTGGCGATAAAAGGAAGAAGAGAAGAGAGGCTTTTACAAATTGAGAAGTGGGGTGGGTTTTACATCATGTTGCACCTTCTCTTCTTCTTCTTCTGGAAGAGGACAGACTTGACGGCCTCGTCAAAGACTGCTTTGAGGTTGTCACCAGTGTAGGCGGAGCACTCGATGAAGCGGATAGCCTTGAGCTTCTTGGCCAGCTCCTCTCCCTGAGCCTGTGAGATAGGGTTCTGTCCTTGGGACTTGAGTTTGTTCAGCGTGGATTCGTCGTTCCTGAGATCGCTCTTGGTGCCGACCAAGATGAGGGGCACGTCGGGGCAAAAGTGCACAATTTCGGGGTACCACTTGGCGGTCACGTTCTCAAAGGAGACGGGGTTCACCACGGAGAAGCAGATGAGGAAAACGTTGGCGTTGGCATAGGAGAGGGGCCTAAGACGATCGTACTCCTCCTGACCGGCCGTATCCCACAAGCCCAACTCGATGGTGTCCTCGCCAGCAGTCAAGTTCACCACATAGTTGTCGAAAACGGTCTAAAATAGACAGAGAAAAAAATTATATCAAATTAGTACAGCCAAAGAAAAAAACAAGAAATCGGGGGAAGAAAAAAAGAATGGGAGAGTTTGATAACTATAAGATTAAAAAATTGGAGGAGGGAATTTTTGCTGTCTGTGATTTCTCTCGTGTAAAATTAAAAGAAAGTAGTCGATAAAACAAGAGAGAGGAGAGGGGGAAAACGTACGGGAACATAATCCTCAGGGAATCGGTTGTTAGCATAGGCAATCAACAAACAGGTCTTACCGACGGCACCGTCGCCGACTACCACCAATTTGATTCCCTTTGTGGCCATGATAAATTATGTGTGCAGAACAAGGTTGGAAAGAGTTAAAGCGCGGTTTTTGTTTGGCCTCTAAAGAGAGAGAGAGAAGCGTGTGGTATGTGTAGTTTACGCTTTTTTTTTCTTTTTTGTCTCAACCGAAAAAAAATAATTTTGCGGGAAACTAAAATAAGAATTAACCCAAAAGAAGTTCTCTGCTAAATTTTGCAGTGAGTTGTTTGGTCCGATTTTTTTAGGAACACCTTATTAGGGTTTGCTAATGTTTTATGCGGACATCGTTCTATGAACATTCAAGTAAAGCGATGTATGACCATTTCCTTTCCTGAACTGCGTTTTTGTCGACGTTTCTCCAAAAAGAATGTTGGTGACGTCAGCATGGTAACGGAGAAAGGGCTCTTGGGCTTTTTTGGGGAGAAAGCAACGAAAGGGCACCCCTTTTGTTCTCGGCGCTGCCAAGCTCCGCTCCTAGTATGATAGGAGGAGAGCGTTGTTTGCCATGAAGAGCAATGAAGCGATGGAAGAGAGCGTTTTCACGGTGGTGCGTGTCCAATCTAATGCTATACACAGAGGAGAAATGCTTACCTGTAAAACAAATGTGCAAAAAGGGAACGCAAGTGTGGGTGGATCACCCGTCGGAGGGTTTCCAAGCAGGTGTTATCATCAGCACCGAAGAAATAGCTGGTGGTGTGAAGATTAAAGCTGGCACCGAATACACCGTACTTGGAGACGACGATAAGCAGGTCGGAGTTACGCTTTTATGGTTATTTGTTTTGTTGTTTCTCTCTGGGTGGCGTTAGGCTCTTTTGAAGTTCGCTAGTAATGCTAAAAGAAACACAGGAGCGGAAATGTAGGGCTGAAGAGTTGCAGTTGCGAAACCCGTCCATATTGGAGGGGTGTGACGACATGACTGCACTTAGCTACATGAACGAGCCTTCCATTCTGCACAACCTTCACATGCGGTTCAGCATACATCAGATCTACACCTACACTGGTCCCATTCTGGTTTGTTGTGGTTGTGGTTATTGTCGTTGTCGTCCATATTGTTATCGAACAGTAGTTGCTCATGATAGCTTTTGCAGATAGCAATAAACCCATATCAACGGTTGCCAATCTATGGAAAGCAGATGATAGCTCAATATTGTGGACAGGTTAGGCAATGCTCTCACGTTATGCGTCCTTTCTTGCATGGAACCATGTACTCACCCTTCGTTGTGCTGGCAACATCGTCCATAGCCACTTGGCAAACTGGCTCCACACGTGTATGCCATCGCCGATAATGCTTTTCGTAGCATGCGCGACGATAACATGTCACAAAGTATACTTGTGAGCGGCGAGTCGGGCGCTGGCAAGGTATCTTTATTTTTCTCTCTGATCCTATATCTGTGCCACAGATCAGCCCACTCTTAATTCACTCTTTTGTTTTCCGCTGTGTGTTATGCAGACGGAAACCACAAAAGTGCTCCTTCAATTCTTTGCTGCGATGGGTCAAAACAAAGGAGAAGGAAATGTTCATAAACAAGTCCTTGAAAGCACACCATTGTTGGAGGCCTTTGGAAACGCCAAAACGCTTCGTAACAACAATTCCAGCCGCTTTGGCAAGTTTATTCAGATTGGTATGTTTGATTGCTCTCTCTCTCTCTCTCTCTCTCTCTCTCTCTCTCTCTCTCTCTCGCTCTCTCGCTCTCTCGCTCTCTCGCCTCTCCTCTCTTCTCGTGGCGTACCTATCAAACAAAGCATAACATTCTAAACATTTCAGAGTTTGACAAAGCGGGAAACATGTGTGGGGCTGCTGTTCAAACATGTACCTTGCCTTCGTCATAATCGCATCCCTTCTTCCTTTGTTGACTTGCGTTAACAAAAAAACAGACCTATTGGAAAAATCGAGAATTGTACGGCAGCAGCCTGGAGAAAGGAACTACCATGTTTTCTATCAGCTGATAGCTGGTCTACCGCCTGACAAAAAGAGGGAGCTGCACCTCACATCGGCAGAAGATTACAGCTACACTAACCACAGCGGTTGCATCCAAGTGGAGGACATTGACGATAAGGACCGCTTTCAGGATACCATCAAAGCACTGGAAACAGTTGGCATCTCCAAAGCTCAGCAAAACGCTATATTTACAATTCTAGCAGCGGTGCTGCATATCGGTAATGTGCGGTTTGAGAATGCGGGAGGCTCTGACGCAGGTCTCAAACTTGTGGACGAGAATCCTCTCAGGTTAGCATGCGAGTTACTTGGATGCGATCTTGAAGGTGCTGCATGGCTTTAGCTTTGATTTACTCACTCCAAGCGTCTAACTTTTTCATTTAAGGGATGAGGCATGTGCTGACAGAAAGGAAAGTAAGCGCAGCAAATGAGACCTATACAGTGCCTATGTCGTTGGAGCAAGCAGACGGAGCAAGAGATGCTCTCAGCATGTTGCTCTACTCGCGAATGTTCGACTGGTTGGTAACAGCCCTCAACGACAACATCGCCAACACATCAAAGCAGCAGAGACAAAAAGCAAAGGCGGAGAAAGGTGGCCTCATCGGCGTTTTGGACATTTACGGTTTTGAGTGCTTCGATAACAACAGTTTCGAACAGTTCTGCATCAACTACGCAAACGAAAAGCTGCAACAACAGTTCAACGCTCACATCTTCAAGTTGGAACAGCAGGAGTACGTGAGAGAAGAACTCAAATGGACATACATTGACTTTGATGACAATCAACCGTGTTTAGACCTCATCGAACAAAAGCCCCTGGGCATCCTCTCCTTGCTTGACGAGGAATGTCGTCTGGCCAAAGCTACTCCCGAGACATTCGTCGACAAGCTCACAAAGAACCACAAACAGTGCAAATACTTTTCGTTGCCTCGCTTCTCTAGGAGCTCCTTCACGGTGGAGCATTACGCAGGCAAGGTGACCTACGACACTGCCGCTTTCATGGACAAGAACAAAGACTATATCATCGAAGCTCAAGTTGCACTCATGGAACAAAGCAACAACGACTTTGTGAAGGACATATTTCTCGCGGCGCGTAAAGCTGCCCTTGAGCTAGAGAAGCAAGAGCTGGCAAAGAAAGGACCAACTTCTGTTTCCTCTCCTGCACGACGGAGCGCTTCTGCTGCCGTTAAATTTGTCAGCGTTGCTTCTCAGTTTAAGGTTTGTTAGTAGTTGCGATAAACCAATCGGAGCTGATAAACCAACGCTGCGCTTGCTTCTTTGATCTCTACGCAGGAGTCTTTGGCAGCCTTGATGGGTAGTATATCGAGTACCAATCCTCATTACATTCGGTGCATAAAGCCCAACCCCGATAAACGAGCCATGGATTTCGACAAACTTCTTGTGTTGCATCAGCTTCGCTGTGGCGGTGTACTTTCTTCGGTATAAGCGCCATCTCTCTCTCTCTCTCTCTCTCTCTCTCTCTCTCTCTCTCTCTTCTCTCCTCTGAAAATAACATCTCCTTTTTGCACAGATCAAAATAAGCGTGGCAGGTTATCCCAATCGTCGCACCTATGAGGAGTTTAGGCTTCGCTACCAAATGCTTGGCAAGTTTATTCCAGCGGCTGAACGGGAGCACCGCCAAGTCTGCCATGGTCTCATCAAGGAAATGTACTTGGAGGAAGGGAAGTACCAGTTTGGCAAGACGAAACTTTACCTGCGAGCAGGCCAGATTGGCCTTTTAGAGAAGCGGAGAACGGAGAAGCTGAACAAGGTAGCAGTGATCGTGCAGAAGAACTGGCGGAGATATCTCGTCCAGAAGGAGTATGTGAGGCTGAGACGCGCTCTTCTTCGTATTCAAGCTTGTACGTGCTCCTCTCTGCCTCTGAACATTGTTACTTTATTGACAGATCAACGAACAAACAGATCTGAAGATGGGCATAGCGAAGAACCTGTTGCAATCGTTGAGGAGAGAAAGAGCCAGCGTCGTCATTCAGAGGAATGGACGTTGCTGGTTGGCGCGACAAGCTTTTCTCTCAGACAGAATTTCTTCCGTAGTGCTGCAAAAGGTGACACGCATGTGGCAAGCTCGTTGGAGTTACAAAAGAGAGCTGGCTGTCATTCAGCTGCAATCCTGCTGGCGTGGAGTCATTGCTAGAAGAACAGCAGAGAGGCTACGGAGGGAGGGTGCAGCTCTCCTCATTCAAAAGAGGATGCGTAGTTTCCACTATAGACAGTATTGGAAGAAACTCTGTCGTGCTGTGGTCATTGGGCAAAGCATGTGGCGAGGCAAACAATCAAGAAAACTTTATAGTGAGATGCGAGAGGAAGCCCGAAACCTGAACAACATAGTGGCAGCCAAGATGAAGGAAGTGGAGGGGCTGGAATACCGGCTGCAGGCAGAGGTCAAGCAAAAGATCCGACTCCTCAAAGAGAAGGAGAGGATGGCGGAGGCCTTGGAGAGAATGCAAGAGGAGATGAATCGCAAGGAGGAAATCCAGCTGGCCGCTGCCAAGAAGGAAGCACAAATGGAGGCGCTGCGCAGAGAATTGCAAGAACTGAAAGAAAAACAAGAACAAAAAGACCAAGAGCGAAAGTTGAAGGAACAACACGCTTTGGAGCTGTTGGCTCGGCAGAAACGAGAAGAAGAGGAACGTCTAAAACACGAAAAAGCAATGGAGACACAAAGGGTGCTGGAACTGGCCAGCCAACTGCACCAGGAGGAGCTGCGAAGGTTGGGAGAGGAGAACAAAGAATGGCAAACCAAATATCGACTTCTGCTCGCGCAAAAGGAGGAAGCGGAAGCGTCTCTTCACGCAGAGGTAGAGCAATGGAGGGCCAAGTACGATCAGCTCAACGCAGAGCTACAGCGAGAACTCGCTGAAGCCCAACAAGAACGAATGAAGTGGTCGTCAGAGGCCATGGAAACTCTCGCCACGCGTCGAATGAAGCTAGCTCCTCCACTCAATGCTGAGGCATCAGATGAACATGACCTGGCGAATCAACCACCTCCCTTTGTAGAGCTCCCTTCGCACAATGTTGACATAGACTTGGCAGACAGAATCCGCAGTAACATAGCAGCCTTTGACAAGAGCTACCAAGCAACAAAGCACGTTCCGGCTATAGCTGTCACAACTGCTGCAGCACAATCTGCTCCTTCATCACCGTATATCATGGTTTCACGGGAGCCGGGCGTATCTCCTCGCTCTCCCTATGCAGCGACAGTTGTGCAAGCAAGGGACACAACGACGGTGCCAAAGTTTGTACTCTCCAACAACGCAGAGCAAAAGCAACCAGCCAACCAGAGCCTGCTATCCTTGTTGCCAAAAGCAAGCGATGAGGCTAGCCTACGGCTGCTGCATTTCGTTATATTCGAGCTGGAACCTGGCTTTTGCGAAGGTGTGCCTGTCCCTGCTCTCGCTCTCTACTCCTTCCTTCTTCATTGGGGTAGCTTTCCAGGTAAATACATGCTTTGCTTTTTTTTTTCAGCTTCGTTGGACTGTTATATGTCGGAAATGGCTCACATATCTTATGGGTGAATAGTCTTTTCGAACGAAGGGAACTTGTTGACCTTTATCGCCAACTCGTTGCGGAAAGTCATAGCGGGCAGCCTCTCCGACAACACGTTGCTGACTTACTGGTTGTCCAATACGGCGACCCTTCTTCACCTTGTCCATAAGAAGAATAACCACCGCGGGGGTGCAGATGCTTCGGCACACCATGAGGAGGAAGAGACCTTTGCCGTTTACGATATGGAGAGTGTTGACGACGAAATGGAATTGTTTCAAGTGTCAAGCGTAAGCTCCGAAGCCAACTCGCCTATGCTTAGTTCGAGCGGCTATGGTCATGTGGACTCCAACAACAGTGAATCTCCTAAAAGCTTGAGAATACGAGCTAAGGCTGACTCCTTCCAAGAAGGCCACATGCTTTTGGACAACAGGCTTGCCAAAGAACTTTCCAAGCTTGACATACCAGAGCGGGAGAAAAGGCATTCCTCTGCAACATTCTTCCACGAGCAGCTGAAAGACCTCGTGGCCAAGATCTACGCTGTTCTTATGAAACGCCTGTGCGTGCGGTTGGAGCTCCTTGTCAAGGACGCCGTGCTTACTCCAGTAGTCACTGATCATGGTTCCTCTCTCTCTCTCTCTCTCTCTCTCTCTCTCTCTGCAAGCAATCCCTTTTGAGGAACCTCAGCTTTGCCCTTACCTACTTAAATCAGGGAAAAGCCAAGGAGGGGCGACGGTATCAAGGGCAGGCACCTCCTCTAACACAAATAACAGGAGGGTAAACATAGAGAGCGTGCGAATGGTTCTGCAGGACTACCTCGTAGGCTTCATCGAAAACTTTGTGCATCCCGGCCTCGTTCAGCGGTTCTACCGGCAGGCCTTCCGCTTCATCAATGCCCACATATTCAACGAACTCTTGTTGAACCGACGGGTTTGCAGCATGGAAAACGGTGTTCACATCAAGATGCAAGTGGCATCACTGGAGCAATGGCTCCACGAAAGAGGAGGTTCGTTTGCAGCCTGGCACTCTCAATGCTGATCGATTTGTTTGTCGCTGACGATCGTAAACTGGGCTATAATAATGCTATATAGGTGTATGGTGCTTGGGGGCAGAAGAGGAGCTGGAGCCAACGAGACAGGTGCTGCGGGTCTTGTTTGTGGACAAGCATTCACTGATAGCCTCCAGGGAGCAAAGGCAGGAGGTCTGCCCGACCCTCAACACAATGCAGCTGAAGCAGCTGCTCATGAGCTACACGCCGGGCTACCTTGAACCTCCCATCAACTTGCGCCTTCTCAGCAAGTTGGGCCTGCGGGAGGAAGAGACGGAGAGGCTGAAGGAGGGGGAGGAAGGTGAGAACCACGGTCATCAGGAGTTCCTGCTGTTGGAGAGCTCCCCCACGGGGTGGCCCCTCCGCTTCTCGGAGCTGCACTTTCTGGAGCTTGCTGATGCCCTGCAGGTGGCTTTCCCCACGGAGCTCAAGACACACATCCACTCCCTCAACGCGGAGACCACTCTTGCCAAGATGGAGAGGGCCAATCAGCAGCTCAGAGCGGCGCAGGACCTCAACAACAAAGCCAGGCATCACCATTCCTCTTCCTCCTCTTCTTCTCCATCTTCTTCGACGGATGCCAGCCCTACTCCACGCCCCAGAAAGGCTTTGTTTGGTTCTCTCTTTCACTCTGGTGTTAAAAAGAAGTAGCGATAGCGCTATTACCTCTCCCTCTCTTCGCTGCTTATGCAATTTTGTTACGGCGGTAAGGTGTAACGATCCAGACAACAAGCCAGATAATAATAACAACCAGAAGAAGAAAGGGAGCATAGCCTTTGCTTTGTTACTCCTTGGTCTTCCTTTTTTTTTTTTTACAAAGTGGTGTTGATAGAAGTGAATAGCGCTGCACTGCGCTGTCATCTATGAAGAGAAGATTGATGATGCCGAAGACAAAAAAAAAAGATGACTGTTGAAGAAGAGAGACGTCAACCGGATTTGAAAAGGAGGACAGCGATGCCCTCCATGGTGAAATAAATAAAGTGGTTGGTTTCGTGGGTAACGTAGGAGCCAAAGGACTTGCCGACCACGCAGTGCCAGGTGGGTTGGTAGCGCGCGTCAAAGTGCTGCTTGATGTGCTTGGCAATGTCCCGCTCCTTCAGGTTTTGCCCCAAGACCTCCTTGCACACTTTGATGGCCTCGTCCTTCATCTCAGGAGACATGTCCAAACTCTTTATGACCAGCTTTTCCGATGCCATGATGCTGCTGCTGAGCTCTTCCCCGAGTTGGTTGGTAGTAGTAGGCACTCCCCAACCTTTTTTTATTTTTTTTTTTTGGGTTTTGCTGTGCAGCACAACAGCACAAATGGAGGCGGTTTTGTGCAGCAGCAGCAGGAGGGAAAAAAACCATTTTTTGCCTTCCCTCCTTTTGGTTATGGGTTCATGTTCACCAAAGTTCGACGAATTTATTTATCTGTTGTTGGGGGGGTTCCACTCCGTGGTGGGCTGGGTGTCTCTCTTCCTGAAGTGAAAACAAGAAGAAGCGTAGTGGTAGTGGTGGTGCTCCCCAAGTGAAACAACAAGCGATAGCGACTTCTCTCTCTCTCCCGCTGCCGTGGCCGTGCTTCTACGACTACTACGAGCAGTAAGTAGTGCACCAAGAACCCCACCCAACTTTATTTTTATTTTTTTTTACAGACCTCCTGTGAGAAGAAGCAACTTACGCAGACGCGAAAATAACAGATGCAGTACCAGAATGGCGGCCGGCTGCAATACGAAGAGGAGGAGGGAGAGGACAACCACGGCTCGCAGCAACAAAAGAGTCAAGCGCTGCTGCGACCTAGCCCTCAGGAGCAGGCCAGGATCGTGAAAGGGCTGGAGGCGGAGGGGGAGCAGTGGGGCACCGGCGCTGTGGGCGACACCTGGTACCTCCTCTCCTGGCAGTGGTGGAGCCTGTGGAAGGCTTACGTCCGCTACGACGCCGACGAGGAGGAGGACGAAGAGAACAGCAGCAATGGCGAGCGAGCGACGAAACAGCGGAGGTTGAAGCGAGAACAAGAAGAAGCCGAGGAGGAGGATGCCGATCAAGGTGGTTCGGGAGGGACACTGCTCCCCCCGGACCCTATCGACAACAGGGAGCTGTTGGAGGCGGACAAGCGTAGGTTGAAACCCAACCTGCTGCAGAACGAGCAGTACCAACTGGTGACGCCCAAGACCTGGAATGCTTTGCACAGCTGGTACGGCGGCGGCCCTGCTCTCCCTCGTCAGGTCATAGAGGTGGGCCGCACCAGAGAAAAGATGGTGGAGGTCTACCCTCTCTCCTTCCGCGTCTTTCGTCTGCCAGAGGAGGAGAGACCCGCGACGAGCTCTTCTGCTGCTCTGCAGTGGAAGGAGCAGAGTCGGAAGGCTACCGTTGGACAACTGAGGAAGGAGCTGGCCCAACAGTTCGGGCTGCTGCCTCACAAGGTCCGCCTCTGGGCTCTTTCCTTCGAGCACGAGAGCGGCCACAAGGTCCGCACCAAATATCACCTTCTCCGTGAGGACAACGCTCCGCTGGAGGACTGTCGTTTCGTGGATAACCAGCCTTTGCTCTTGGAGTGCCAGAGGCCGGATTCCACATGGCTTCATTCTGATGACTTGACGGAGAAGAGCAACTTGTTCCTTCCAGCCTTCTTTCCTCCGCCGCCATCCCCTGGCCGTGGACACAACCATTCCTCTGAGGCCTCCACCCTCAACGCTCGTATCACCTCGCGTCCTTCATCATCATCAGCTTCTTCTTCTTCTTCTTCTTCTTCGTCATCATCATCTTCTTCGCTTTCTTTCCTATCAGTAGGTGATGAAAACGACGATGCTTCTTCTACCAGCAGTGGGCTTTCAAAAGCTGACTCGGGAAGAGGAGTTTGTGGGTTGAGCAACCTAGGTAACACTTGCTTTATGAACTCAGCGTTGCAGTGTTTATCCAATACGGCTCCACTCACGCGATACTTCTTGGAGGGCCGCTATATTGATGAGCTGAACCGCACTAATCCATTGGGCATGGGCGGAGAGATTGCTCTTCAATATGGCGCCCTGCTGAAGAAGTTATGGTCCAACAAATACAGCTCGGTGTCCCCCTCCGAGTTCAAGTGGGCTCTCGGCAAGTTTGCTCCCCAGTTTAGCGGCTATCGGCAGCACGACTCCCAAGAGTTATTGGCATTTCTGTTAGATGGCTTGCATGAGGATCTCAACCGTGTGGAAGACAAGCCCTACGTTGAAACTCAAGAGACTGATGGGAAGGAGGATGCAGTAGCTGCTGAAGAGGCTTGGCAGAACCATCTTAAACGCAATCGATCCATCATTGTGGATCTCTTTCAGGGACAGCTCAAGAGCACTGTTGAGTGCCCCGATTGCAAAAAAATATCCATCACCTTTGATCCTTTCCTGTTTGTGCTATCCTCCTTTCTCTTCTTTCCGTTTCCTAAACACTTACCAATGCTTTATTCTTTTGGACAAAAGGTACCTATCGCTGCCACTGCCGACTGAGCTGAAACGGACGATGAAGGTCACGCTTTTTGCACAAGGCAAACCAGCTAGGCGCTACGCCCTGTCCGTTCCAAAATCGCGTGGAAAAGTGCTCGATCTCAAAGAAGCTCTTTCACAAGTCTCTGGCATCCCTCCCGAACGGTAAATTACAACATAACTTTGGATGAATTACCCTCTTCTAGTTAACGTTATGTAATGCTAACCTCCATCCTTATTTAATATCTTTGTTTTTGGATGTAGGTTAACGGTGGTTGAGGTTTACCACAACAAAATTTACACCACTTTCACCGATTCGAAATCTCTTTCCAACATTCATGACACTGAGTTGATCCATGCCTACGAGAACACTTCGCAAGGGGGGGAAGGAGAAGAAGACGGGACCACACGGACCTTGCAGATCCTACAAAAGGCTCGAAGTGCCTCCACCTATTACGGGGGCTCTATGACCGGTTATCCACGGCTCATCTCTTACAACCCAGAAGATACTTGTCGCCACCTCTACGAGTTGGTCTGGCGTAGCTTCTATTCTCTACTTTGTAGGGATGGAGATGATGTGGAAGAACGGACGAGCAACGGCAGATCCACTCCAGGCACCCCAATGGACATGGAGCAAGCTGCTGAGACAGATCTAGCGTCTATCTTCTCTTTGCAACCCTCCACGCCTTCTGGTGGTAGCATGGGTCCTAAAATCCCGTGCAGCGATGAACCTCTGTCTGGCCATTTAAGCAAAAATACTAAGCTGCTTTGTTTGGAGTGGGCTAAAGGCTACCCCCTTCGGGAAGACAAAGAGGTTCTTATTATCTCTCTTTTTTCCTCCTTTGTTCGTGGATTGCTTTGCTGATGAATGATTACTAGGCCTTGCAATTAGACTCGAGCATCACTGCACAGGGCTCAAGACCTGATGGTGGCGTTGATCTGAACGCTTGCTTGGACCTCTTCCTCACACGCGAAAAGCTAAGCAAAGAGGACGAGTGGTACGAGCCTATCTCTAACCTACTTTCCTTGTCAAAAGAGCGATATTAATCAATTGTTATTGTCAGGTATTGTCCACGATGTAGAGCATTCAAGCAGGCCACAAAAAAGTTTGACCTTTGGAAGATGCCAGAGATCCTAGTGGTCCATTTGAAACGGTTCCAGTACAGCAAATGGTGGAGAGACAAGGTACACCCTATCGCTCTGCTGTTGTAGTTAACCGTCTTTGTTGAGTACTTACTCTCGTTTTTGGTCTCCCCAGTTGGGTACCATGGTAGATTTCCCGACGCAGGGTTGGGACCTCACTAACGCTGTTGTAAACCGAGACCAGCCCCTGCCTTGCTACGATCTCTTTGCTGTCAGCAATCACAGTGGTGGCCTTGGTGGTGGTTTGTGCTTCTCTCTCTCTCTCTCTCTCTCTCTCTCCCTAATTTTAACGCAAAATGAGAACAGGTCACTATACAGCAACATGTCGCAACATGTTGGACAAGAGATGGTACTCCTTCAACGACAGTTTCACAAGGCGGGTAGATGAGCAGGACACCCAGTCACCTTCCGCATACGTCCTCTTTTATAGACGGCGCCAAACCTCTGCATCATCCTCCACTTCGTCATCCTCCTCGTCACCCATGCAGCAGCAGCGGAACGATGAAAGTGCCACATAACTTAGGACCCCTCCATCGACCATTCATTTCCTCCACCTCTTTAGTATGGAGGTTAGCGTTGCTTCCGTTCTTGTCCTCCAACTAAACCGCGTGATGGGCAGCGGTGGCAGTACCAACCACCTCAGCTTGAAGAGCTATTGGTGGTAGTTGCTGGTTGTGTTTTGGTGGCGGTGGTGAGGATAGGACACAGGTGGTGTTGGCAAGGATGAAAGCCCTCTTCCTTGTGGGACAATGGTGTGCTGCCCGTAACCGCCTCTTTCTTTTTTGCTTTGTTTTTTGCGTTAAGTGTGTGATTGGTTTATTTATTTTATGATGATGGCTTCCACTTCCTCTCTTTCTCGCTCTTTTCTAGAATGCTTGCTTTCTTTTCTGTCTTGGTTCCTCTCTCTTCCTTCCTTTCATCCAACCCCCCGTTTTGTCTCCTCCATGCATTGCCATGCCTCTACTTTGCTCTCCATGAGGAAATATTTCACAAAAAAAGCAAAAAGCAAAAAAACGAAAAGAAAAAGCAAGAAAGCAAAAGAGGGTTGCTGCTTAACTGAAAGACCTGAGAGAAGGGGGGAAGGATAACGCAAGGACCGGCCGTTTGTCAAAGGAAGAGACCAACTAACACACAAGGTTGCCAAGAACGAACCGAATAAGACGAAACAAAGAAAGATGGCGGACCTGGATGATGACCCGGACCTTTCGCTGAGCATCCCGGTTGGGCCTCCCTCTGCTTCTGCTCTCTTTTCTCCTTCTTGCTGCTGCTGCTATTTCCGTTTGCTCATTTCATTTTGATACCACGCCCACCCACAGCTGAAGGCCATTTACGACGAGTTTTGTTGCCCGATCTGTTTTAATGCGATACAAAAGTGCCTCATGACTCCATGTTCGTAGCTCTTCTCTTCCCTCTCTTCTTTTGGTTTTTTGAGCCATGTAGTAACAGCGGTGGTGGTGATGGATAGGATAGGCGGTCATAACTTTTGCCGGGAATGCATCTTAGAGTGTATAAATAGGAAGCACGTTTGTCCTTGCTGTAACAAAGAGGTGGTGCAAAGCCAGTTGATCAAGAACCACCAATACGACAAGCTGGTAAACGTTTCTCTGCTGGTTTTGTGTAAAGGAGAGAGAGAGAGAGAGAGAGAGAGAGAGAGAGAGGAGAGAGAGAAATCAACTAACTTCAATGGCGGTACCAGCTAAGCATGATCAACGCAGAAAAAGAGGCTGCCTCCAAACAGTACTTTGCGCAGCTAATAAACAAAGGAGGGGATGGAACAGTCACGCAAGCAGGAGGAGCCTCCGTTACCACTGCAGGCAATGGCGGCGAGAAAGGAGGAACGAGCGGGAAGGGACTCTCTCCTATTGAAGCACTGTTCCACCAACACCTGAAGCGCAGCCTGATGGCCTATGAGGACTACTATACGGAGTTGCGAGAGAAATATCTCAAGAGTCAAACCATCTTGAAGGACAGTTACGCGGCGCAAATGGGCGACGCCCAAAGCAAGTTGGAAAGAAAGTTACGGAAGAAAAAAAAGTCCGCCTCGATCAAGCGAGCGAGGGAAAAGACGGATGCTACCATCAACTCCCTGACGGAGCGGTGCAGCCAAGAGCTGGAACGTCTGCAACTCAGCTTCGAGCACAGCGTGGCTCTGCTGCAGCAAAGCTACGAGACCTACATGAAGGAGCACATGCCTGCCCCTAGATTCCTTCCAGTGACCGTTTCTCTGGTTGTTCCCCACAAGCGTGTCCGCTTTGACAACGTGGTTCTCAAACCAACGGACGCCCTCGTTGATGTAAAGCTCCTTTTGGTGGAGCGGCTTCAGCAAAGCGGTAACCCACTAACTTCTTTCTCTCCTTCGGCGAGGTTTGTCCTCCGAAAACCGTTCTTGGTCGGCGGAGCAGCAGCAGGAGAAAGAGAAGGACAATCTTCTACTTCCAGTGGTGGTAGCAGCAGCAGCGAAAGTGGTGTGTCTCACGAAGAGGTACCAATAACGGATGAGATGCTACCCATACTTCAATACGGGGTAGAGCCTGGCAGTGAAATAGTGCTAGTTGGAGATGTACTGCTGGAGAGCGACAAGCCAAAGCAATGCTTCACCGCTGTCTTTCAGAAGGACAAAGGCATGGTCTGCGACTATTATACCTGCAAGGACTGCAATTTCAACTGGATATGCCAAGCCTGCTCGGAGGAATGTCACAAAGGACACAGCCTTGTTCCTTACATTAAGAACCATGTGCCCACCTGGGCCTGCTGCTATTGTGTTAAGAAACGGTGCGGGCATCTCTCCTCTTCTTGGTCTATCAATCTTTACTTGTTCTCACGGCACACCCTTCATCCTTGTTGTTTATATAGCAAATGCAAACTTCCAAACAACCGCAGTCAATCCAAATGAATCAATTTGTTACAACGCTGGAACAGAACAACGCTTTTTTTAGAGAATATATAACTTAAGTAGTGATCAAAAACAAAACAAAGAGAAAAGAAAAGAAAAGAAAAGAAAAGAAGGGAAAAAGAATGAGAATGGCCACACAGCCATATTTTTTTTATTTGCCTACTGATGTCCTTTTTGCACTTCAGCTTAATGGGGTTTGGGTTTGTGCCCATCCACTATAACAAAATGTAAGTTAAGAGGGGAAAACGGAAAGGAGAAAGGAGGTGGAGCAAATTGTTACCATAAAGATTCCTAGTGGCAGCAGGCAGCTTCAATCGCATGCCCTCCAGCTCTGGCTTCATTATGATTTGGCAACCCAAACGCGACCTGTTGAAAGAACATTTTTGCTAAGCCCAAAGCATTGGTGCTTTTTGATGTGCATAGAGAAACGTACGTTTCAGTAAGCCCAAAAGCAAGATCCAGCATGTCCTCTTCCTCTTCGCTTGGAGCAGAGAGTTTGTCATAGTATTCCTGATCCAAAATAACATGGCAAGTAGAACAAGCCAATGAACACTCACATGCTAGTGAAGTGGTTCGTAAAAAGTGAGCCACTGATTGACACACAGCAGATAAGCAAGTCAACAGAAACAGAACTAACCTCCCTCCAGATCAACATCGTTAGCATGAGCTACAATAAGAGCGTTCTCACCAATGGGAGCATCGGCGTGCGTCTCGCTCCCATCTTTGTTGACGTACGTTATTTTGATCCTATAGTGTCACAATTAGAACAACGCACGTCCTTGAGTTGTAGTTGCGATGCGGTAGAAACAAAAGACGTAAAAGAAACAGAGAGGCAGAGGCAGAACACGAGAAGAAGGAAGAAGGAAGAAGGACGAAGGACGAAGGACGAAGGAAGAAAGAAGAAGGAAGAAGGAATAAGGAAGAAAGAAGAAGGAAGAAGGAAGAAGGAAGAAGGAAGAAGGAAGAAACACAAACACCAAACACCAAATACAACGAGCAGTAACACAACAACTGCAACGACAAGAAGGAAAGGACAAAAGGTTTGAAGTACGTTTTCTTCTTGGCAGGGCCGGTTTTCTGTGGGGCTGCGTCGTTCCGTGTGGCTGGAGGCGGGATGGTGGAGACATAATTTCATTAGCGCTAAGACAGACAACAGTGGGTAGCAGCAGTGAGGGAGAAGAGCTATACCTGTGCCGGCTGAAAAAAGGCGAGAAGAAGAAGAGGAGAAGAGGCCTCCTGCAGCAGAGCGAAAAGTGTTGGAAGAGGAGCACCCCATCTGTGTTCGCCACAGCGAAGAGCTGGGCACCAGGCGAGGACTTGAACGCACAAACACGCCCGCCACGTTCATCTTTTTTGCTGCAAAAAAAAAAAAAGAACCGGTGGCGAAAGCTCGTCTGACTTACTTTAGGGGGTGGTGGTGCTCCTTCGGACAGCCGCTGTCTGTCTTGCCCTTTTTTTCTTGCTTTCTTTTTGTTTTCTTTATGAATTTTCCATTTTAGGGCAAATTATCGGCAGATATTTACGTCTCTTATGCCATGTCGTCCCGACGAAACTTCTTGGTGCAGGAAGCCAGGACGGGAAAAAAAAACAAAGTGGTGGTACTACTAGTGGGCACTGCTAGTGGGTGGTGGGGGCCGCCCTTCTTCTGCTTTAGCCTTTCAATTCGTCCCTTATAGCACCAACCAGTCTCCTTGAGGAGGACTTGTTCTTCTAGCCAATACGGAACAGCAAAGGAGGCCCTAAGGAGGAAAAGCTAACAAGAGACGACAAGATGGAAGCACAGTTCGTGGACTCGCAGCCTCGTTACACGGTGCTCTCGCAGGGAGCCCCCCAATACGTCATGACTGTGAAGATGTCCACCGAGTTGCTAGAACACCTCACCCACCTTCAAGAAAAGGGTTTCCCTGAAGCCACCATCGTATTTGGCGAGGCTGAAAATGTATGGTGTTCTTACCGTTCCTTACTTCTCTCTCTCTCTCTCTCTCTCTCTCTCTCTCTCTCTGTCACTAAAGCAAAGGCCACTCTCTGTCCCACAGAAAATATGCTCGGAGGGGAAGGTCTTTCCTTTCAGTTGCAGCAACGAAGTCAAACCTCATGAATGCTACCGTCAGGAGGGCTCCAACTTCATCAAGGTTGGCCCTGTCAAGAAAAAGATCATCTTTGCTCAACAGCTTCGTACCCAGGACAGAGACAGAATCAAGTCCTCCACTCTTCTCCACGAAGAGAAGAGGAAAGCCAACAAGTACGCTCCTCGTTCCTTCTCTCTCTCTCTCTCTTCTCTGCTGCTATGCTTCTCTATTATTCCCTCCTCTCCCTCTCTCTTTTCTTTCTGGTTCGGTAACGCTCCTTTCCAATGCAGAACACAACAACTGTCAACGGCAACGGCAGGTATGTTTCTCTCTTCCTCCGTAATACCTTTGCGTGTAAATACTGACCAGTTCCATCATTTAAACGCCAACAAAAGGGCAAAAACGTAAACGAGTGACCTCTACCACTCTTGCCACAACCAAGTCAAAGAGGTCAAGGCCTCAAACCCTTTCCTTTGCCTCTGGAGAACGCAAAACAACGACACCGCAACCTCTTTCTTCTGCTAGCTCTCTTTCAAGACCGAAAACAAGCGCGCAATCTTCTTCCTTTGAACAACTGAACGGTATGTGCACCCCAAAAATATTATTTGTTTGGTCATTATTTCTTCACAAACGCGCTTCACAGAACATTTTGTTGCTAATGCTATGTTGGCGTTACAGGTTTATCAAAGACAGAAGCTGCTGCAACGACAACGACCATAACCACCACTACACAGGTAAAGCTTTCTGTCTCATTAGACTTTGGCCGTTTTTTCTAATTTTTCTCTTGGTGATGGTCACTCAACCTACAGCCTGCACAACCTGTTGATGTTACTCCCCTCTCCTCCACTCGGCGTACAGGTTTGTACTTTCTCCTTTCCCATTGCGCAAACCTTAACTCCTTTTCCTCTTCAGAAGAGGCAGCTAGCAGCAGCAACCTTGAAGTTGAATCAAAGAAAAAGGACGGAGATTCGGCTACTACGGAAGGAAAGAAACAAGAACAGAAAGTGGCCCAAGCGGATGAGAAGAGTGAAGATGATGAAGAGCTTTTACGGCGCTGGCGGCAGTACAAAGACAAAAAGGCGTGCTTTGACGAAAAGTACCCTCGTTATCAAGTGCTTCGTGCCAAATTGGCAGAGAACAGGAAAGAGTTCCAACGGCTGGGCAAGCTTTGGGAAGAAACTCAGGACTTACACAAGAAGAAACAAATCAGCCAACAGATCGAAAGTCTGTATCATAAGCGACACAAGGTTGTACAACAGCAGAGAGCCGAGTACAAAGCTCTTGTCCAGGAACTGAAGCAGATCAAAAACTTTGTCAACGACATCTTTCTACAAAATCGTACGATATCCCCATTATCTGCTTCCTCTTCCTCCTAGTGATCACTGGCCCCAACAATGACTTTTGTTATTTATTTCCTCTCCACTTCTTTCTGCTGTTGGTTGTGTTAGCTTGTATTGGGTTAAGAAAGAGAGAGAGAGAGAGAGAGGGGGTTGGAGAATGCGCTATCTATGGAAATGGAGTTGATTTGAGAAAAAAAAAGAGTGTTTGTAAATGACATAAGGCAAAGTTGAGGCAAGGGTTAGCATTAGGCAACATTGGGTTGGGGCTTGTTGTTTTTGTCCGAGGAAGAAGAGGAAGTTGAGGCGTCCTCCTCTTGTTGTTGCTGAACAGTGGCGTTGTCTTTGTTCTGCATGTATTCATCCAACTCGTTATCGAGCATCTTTTTGGCTGTTTCTTCATTGGTGAACATAAAGGCTTCCAACTCGGCGTCCAAGGCCTCTTTTGTCAACGGAGTCTTTTGACCGTCAGAGCGTGCGTTGCGTCCCCGACCGCCTCTGCCTCCTCTGCCTCCTCTACCGCCCCTACCACCACGCCCACTACCAGCGGCACCCCTTCCGCGGCCACCACTGCCGCCACCTCTGCCTCTGCTGGAACCACGGGTGGCGGGTCCTCCTCTGCCCCTTCGGGCGGGGGCAACTCTCTGGCCAGTGCGTTGTGTCATGAGGGAAGCGAAGCGCCTGTCTGATTGTCTCTGGCCAGTGGCCACGCGGCGCTTGGTGCTGGCTCCTTCGGCGGGGGAAGAACCAGGCCTGCTGCTCTTAAGGGCAGAGAAACGGTCATTGAGGGTGAGGTTGTCGCTGCCACCGGCGGAGCCCCTTGTCACTCGTCTCTTAGAAGACATGGCTACAGGAAGGTCGTCGATTCTGCTAGGTTTTTGAGTGGAGGCTAAAGAAAGCGAGCAACGAGGGAAAAGAAGAGAAGTTGTGATCAGTGCATGCTGTATAGCGGGCCAACGTTGGGCGCTCAGGGCACACCAGGTGCTCTAGACCTCGAACAAAGTCGGTTCGTTGGCAAGGCGGCAAAGTTTTTGAAGACCATATCCCCTACCTTGCTCGAAACAGTGAAAATGTGGAAGGCAGGTCGATCTTTTTAATCAAAGATCAGAGTGTTTGAAAAATCAAAAAATGCTTTGCTGTTCTGCAAAAAAAAAAAAAAAAAAGCAATTGGTGCTCTGTGTGCTTCAACGGCGGCGGCGGTTTGCTGTGCGTTGTTGTGTGTGCTCCTCCGCTTCCTTTCTATTGCCCCCTTCTAGAACTTTTATTTTTTGCGGTTTACGTCTGAGGGGCCGACAAGCTGAGGGAGAAGAGGTGCAGAGGTTTCCTTGGCAGACCCCTCAGATGGAGAGTTTTTTCGATAGCTTGTATTAATACAAACAAGCCTCCTCCACAAAAAACCAAAAAGAAAGAAAGCAAGCCCAGGCGCGCGCTTGCTTCCCACTTTATTCCTGAAGGCAACAGGAAAGCAATACCTTGGCGTCACAATGTTGAGCCTCACCCAGCGTGCTTCCATTCCATCCTTTCGGCCAGCGCTAACCGCAGCTTCTACTCGAGCCCTTGGCATTGGGGTCAGTACTGTTGTTTTCCTTAACCAAAGAAGTGCCCGAGACTCACTCTTCTCTCCTCTTCCCCTCCATCCCGACACAAAACCAACAGGGGAGTCGCCTTCCGGTACGTTGCTATGGGTCTGCCACCGCACCCCTACCAAGAGAGGACAAAAGCCAGACGAAAGCAGCGCAGCTTCGCGGTCCCCAAAACTGGGGAGAAGTGGCTGACACCGTTTACAACCAATACTTTCTGACGGAGGTCTTCCGAGGGATGAGCATGGCTATGTCTTACTTCTTCCGGCCCAAATATACCATTAACTATCCCTTCGAAAAGGGACCCCTCAGCCCCCGCTTCCGTGGCGAGCATGCGCTTAGGCGCTACCCCTCCGGCGAGGAGCGGTGCATTGCTTGCAAGCTCTGCGAAGCAGCCTGCCCTGCTCAAGCCATCACCATCGAGGCTGAACCACGAGCAGATGGTAGCAGAAGGACCACGCGCTATGATATTGATATGACCAAATGCATTTACGTGCGTATTATTGTCTTTTTTTTTTTGGTATTCTTTGCTGCTTTGAATGTGACTTCCTCTCTCCTCTCTTCTCCTCTCCCTTTCCCACTTGGTTTGCTTGACCGTTTGCGATGCCGTAGTGGTAAGTTCTCGTTTTTTTATTCATTGGTTGTTTGTGTTGCTTGTGGAGTTATTGACGTACTGTTATCTGGTTATAGTGGTTTTTGCCAGGAAGCATGTCCCGTTGATGCCATAGTAGAGGGACCCAACTTTGAATATGCGACAGAGACCCATGAAGAATTATTGTACAACAAAGAAAAATTGCTGGCCAATGGTGATCAGTGGGAGGCTGAAATTGCTGCAAACCTTCGTTCCGAGTTCCTTTATCGCTAATGTCATACTAGCACACTATAAATCTTGCAGACTTATCTTACTTTTAGCTTTCCTCTACTATGCAAGCACTGACCACCTCCTCCCCTTCTGTGAGGGGAGGGTAAGTTTGCTTTGGTGTCGGCACCCTGCCTTGGGGCGAGTCGAAGATGAGCTGGGATTAAGTTACTGCTGGTCAGAGAATGGATTTAAGCAAAAAAAAAAACACAAGCTATTATTTTAGAACATTGTAAATTTTAAGCAGAAGAAAGCTTCTGAAGGAGGAATGGGGAGAGCTGTCCCATCAAAGCCTCCTTCTGGTGAGGTTGCAAAAACTTGAAGCCAGCGACCTCTCCGTAGCACGAAGAGGACTTACAATTGCAGTTGAAAGGCTTGTTCATCTCCCATTCTGTACACAAATAATTAAAGGTAATCTGCTCGCCCTTCTTGATGGGTTTGCTGGCAACGAAGTTCATTTTATCATACTCGACAAACACGTTGGCGTCACAGCAATGATTCACATAGTAGGCCTAATAGACCATCGGTTAGTTTATTCCAACCACTAGTCAGGAGTAAGAACGAGAGAAAGAGAGAACGAGAGAGAGAGAGAGAGAGAGAGAGAGAGAGAGAGAGAACGAACCAAGTTCTCAACTTGACAATGCTGGCTTTCATCGATTTGGATGCTTTGAGGAATGGGAGAGGGGATCTTTCGGCCTTGAATAGGCAATACAACTTCTCCTTTGTCAAAGTCACGGGCAGCGTACACGCCAACTCCATAAGGAGTGTCGATCATGGTTACAGAATCAGCAAACAGAGGAGCATCTAACAGAGCCAGCTTTGTAAGTAGGAAGGGAGACAACTGTTCCTTGAGAGATTGCTGAACTTCTGGGGTGAGGTATTTGAAGCCCGCTATCCGGCCGTAGCACTTGTTTGTACCGCAGCAGCATTCGAAGGGGCGAGCCATGTCCCATTCAGTAGAAAGGTAATTAAAGCCGAGCTGTTCACCTACAGCAATGTCTCTTACCGCCACGAACCATTTCTGAGTGAGGTCAGGGTAAACGTTTGGGTCGCAGCAGTGGTTCACAAAGTAAGCCTTGTTGTTGCAAATAAAAAAAAGTCAAATTGGACCTCCTCAAAATGAAACTAATAAAAAGTCAAAAAGCAATTGGCCGTCGATACGCACTATTCCATTGAGGAACAAATGGGAGTCATACGTCACTTGGATAGACTCCACTTCGGCGTGGTCTATCATGTAGCCTTCCAAAGGTAACACTAGCTCTCCTGCATCACCACCGATTTACTTTGTGTCAGTGCTGGAAAAAAAAAATTCGGCGAGAAAAGGAAGCGAAAGACTGGTGCGCCACCTTTCCGGAAGTTTTTGCGGGCAAGCACGCCAGTGCCGTAAGGTAGGTTCACGAGTTCAACGAATGTAGAATAGTCGCTCATGTTTGTGGTTGCGTAGCAGTGGTGATAAGCGTAGTGAATAGTTGATTGTTGCTGGAGGTGCTGGTCTAGCTGTGTAGTGATTAGTTGCTACCGATTGGGTAGTGGAAGGGCTGTTGGGTTGGGGAATAGCTAGCAAAAGTCATGACCGCGATATAAATACCAAAGCCAAGAGGATAGGTGGCGGAGGGCTAAGGTAGGAGGCTCCTTCCTATCTATGGCCGAGGGACCCTCTTTGGTGGGCCACCGTAGAGATGGCCGGGAGGAGGCAAGGCGCCTCCTTAATCTTGGGTAAGGCAGTTTTTAAGGGAGTCGGCAAAAAGGGTTTGTTTGGGGGTGCTTTCTTGGTGGATTTACAAACGGACCAACCTCGTAGGTGATATTACCCACAGCACCTCTTATGGTGCCGCTCAGATGCGTGACGTCATTGGTCGAACGAAAGGAAGAAGGTGGTGGCGAGAAAGAACAGAGAAAGCATGCAAGGCAGTGGCGGTAATTCTCACCCCAGACAGCGGGGCGTCCTGCCTGGCTCGGAGTTTACGGTGGTAGTTGGTACTGATAATGGTTTGATCAAAGGTTGGTTTGCTTGTTTCGTGAGATATGAACAGCGAGCGAAAGACGGTAGCTGATGGTATTTGTGATCCTAGTGGTGCGTTCTTGGATGGAAGAAGAAGGGGAGCGTAAAACTGTGTTGCATACGCAGTGGGGCACACAGAACAAGGACTTGGAAGTTGAGCGCATTGTCCCTTCTCCTCTTTCGGCTGGCGAGGTGCTCCCTCTTTCACTCTTGGCCGCAAGTTCATTACTAACAAGCAGGGCCCTCTGACTGTGCGCATGAATGAATGTATGCATGTAGGTATTTGTTTGCAGAAAGAATGGAGAGATAGCCCTACATAATGTTGATAGCGGTAAAGTTATAAGTGCCTTCCGAAACAAAGCCAAAGAGGGAAAATGGGTGGGGCTGCACTGTTGGGCAGAAAGCGGCCGCTTTCTGTCATGTGACGCTAAAGGTCACGTTCAGTACTGGAAACTTTCTCAAGAGGTTGGGTTGGAGGAGGAAGAGGCTTCTCTGTGTGAAACCGCTGCAGAAGAGCTCCAAATGCGCGCCCCTATCAGCCAGTTCCGGATAGACCCTGTGGCCTCTCTGAAGGGTGCTTTCGGTGGAAACGAAAATGAACTGAAAGTGTGGGACATGGAGCAGAAGAAGCAGATTTGGGAGGCTAAGAATGTACACTTTTTTCTTTTAACTCTTGGCAGCATTGTGGGTAGCCACGGACGAAAACACTAACTTTTTCGATAGGTGGCTAATGACTTTCTGGATTTGAGAGTACCTGTGTGGATTAATGACCTGCAGTTCTTGCCGCAAGACCCCAACAAAATTGTGACTGGAACAGCCTATCACCAGGTCTTTTTTTTTTCCATTTAACCTCCCCGACTGGCTCCACCGTCTTTCTCATTCACTTATTGATAAGATTCACCACCGCCAACCAATAACAGATACGGCTTTATGATATTACTGCCCAGCGCCGGCCTGTTCTCAATGCTAGTTGTGGAGAGAATCCAGTGGTCAGCCTGTGCATGAAACCACATGGCAGGTCCGTTATATTTGCTGACACTGTTGGCAACGTAACGGAGGTTGATCTTCGCAATGGTGGGCATTTTTTTTAGCCATTTTCCCCACCACCCACTCACCTCTTTCATAATCTTGGGCTTCTTGTGCCTGCTCAAGGCAAATCTCTGGGGAGCTACAAAGGCATAAGCGGGGCAATACAGGGTCTTGACATTTCCCCTAGCGGTGGGGAAGAAGGCGTGGTATGCTCGGCTAGTTTGGATCGGTTTTTGAGATTACATGATGCCCAATCCAGACGCCTGTTGTTGAAAGTGCAGCTCCTTCTCTTGACTAAGCTCTTCACTTTGTCCTTACGCTAGCACATTGCTCACTAATACTTTCTCCCTCACATAGGTATACCTGAAGCAACGGCTAAACAGTTTAGTGGTAATGGGAGAGGGCGCATGCTCCTCTCATGCTCTACGCAGCAGTGGCAACACACATGCCGTGGCGGAGGAGCAGGACGAGCAACCAGAAGAGCACTTAATGGATAAGCCAACCTCCACGCACCCCCAAAAGAGAAAGAGAGAGGGGGGCTCTTCTGCAGCCACAGCAGCAAGCAGCAGCAACAAAACTTCCACTCGCAAAAAAAAGAAAAAAACGCCACAATCAAAGCAGCGCTGATCACACTACAGCGCCCGCTCACTACAGGGTACCACCCTCCCCCCCAATAAAACAACCAACTTTGTTTTTAAAAGCACTTCTTTTTTGGACAACAACAAGCGTGAATAACTTAAACAATAGAGGGGTCTGAAGATGAGAGAAAAAGGGAGGGGGAAAGCACAACAAGATAGGAATTAACCCTCCGTTGCACGGGAGAGAAGACCAACACAACCAGAACTCCGCCGAGAAAAAGATGTACAGAGGAAGGAAAAATCCGCAAGGCCCAACCGAGCTCTACATCCACCTGCGAGCGGCTGATAGCTGGCAGACAGCAGTTCGCGACTTGGGAGCAAATACTCCTCTAAAAGTTGAAGCCTCCTTTGGGGGGAGCCTGGGGGGCGCCAAAGGTGAATGTTCCCTGGGCAGCGTCCACGTTGGGGGCAATGTTTTGGTCCTCTTGCTCTTGGCCGGCGTAGTAGGTTTCCAGAATCTTGACAGCCTTCTCGTAAATGTCAACGTTTTGGTGGACTTGCAACTGCTCGATCTTATCCAGGCCTTCAGCTTCCTCCACCATGTCAGCGAAACGATTTCGCGTACCGGCATTCTTCGCATCATCTTCACCAACTTTGAGGATGTTTTCGATGCCTTCAAGAGCTACCGTGATGATTCGAGGATCAGAGGCGTTGAGGAGATCGCAAAGGGGCTTGATGGCGTTGCAGCTAACAAGGAAACGGATCTGTTCTGGAGAGCCGCCGCTCGTCGCGTTGGAAATAGCCCAGGCAGCTTCTTTCTTGATGTCGAACTCAGCATTAGCCAGCAAGTTTACCAATGGAGGGAAGATATTGGCATCGACCACGTTCTGAATTTGAGCCTTGTTGCCAGCGGTAATGTTGGAGATGGTCCAGCAGGCCTCCTTTTTTATCCCCTTCTTGGGGCTGTTGAGGAGGGAGAGGAGGCACGGAAGGGCGCCGACGTTGACAACAATTTGTGTCTGCAAGTCGTCACCAGTCACAATGTTACCCACAGTTCGCAAGGCTGGTGTTTTGACAGAGTAAGAGGTATGCCTAAGAGACCAACCACAAAATAATGATTAGTACGAGGCCTCCATTAGAACAAAATTCAAACAGGCAAAGGGGACGCACATCAACAGTTCCACCATGCGCCTGCATACGCCTGCTTCGATGACTTGCTGGATTTTTTCGTTGCTACCATCAGAGAGGTAAGAGAGTGCCCAGCAGGCATCGGTCAAAACCTCCTCGTCGGTGGAGTAAATAAGGCGCGCAAGGGTTGGCAGGGCGGGGCTGACGAGTTCGAAAGGAGGTTGGGGCTTGCCACGACAAAAGTTGGAAAGGGTCCAGGTGGCATTGCGGAGCATGGACAGTTTAGGAGATTCCATCAAATTTTGAAGCAGGGGACTAAGAGCACCATGTTGCAAAACAAAGTCGCGGCACTGAGGCGAGTCGCCAGCAATGTTACCTAAAGCCCAGACGGCCTGGTGTAATACAGTTAATTGTTTTTTTAATAATCAGTAAGTTAAGCGGAGGGGGGGGGGTATTTTCAGTGGTACCTGTTCGCGCACATCGTCGTTGGGGGAGCTCAAAAGTTGGACGAAGATAGGGACCGCTCCTTTTTCTATAACGACGCGGGTTTGTTCAGAAGAACCAGAAGCAATGTTGGTGAGTGCCCACGCAGCCTCGAATTGAAGCTGAGGGTTGTCATGGTAGGTCAGGAATTGTACAAAGCGGGTAACCACTCCTGCGGCTATGACCTCTTCGATCGGGGGATTTCTCTCAATTGACAGCAGTTTTCGGAACTGGGTGGTAAACTCCAATTGCTGAAGAGGGTCATCTGAGTTTACTCCAGCCACCATCTTTGGCAAGCTTTCCAACTTTGGTTTTTTTTTTTGAAAATAAAGTTAGGCCTAAAAAAAACACACGCGCACTCACACACAAATAAAATATCAACCTTTTGGGCAATAGAAGCGTCATGGTGCTTTGTGCGAGGCTGTCCGGTAGTAGTACCAAAGTTTCTCTTTTTTGCCAAGCTTTGCTCCCGCTTGTTCTTCCTGATTCTGACAGTGTTTTCTTCCCTCTTCCGTCTAGCTTCGTCGGTGGAGATGCCCACCTTGAAGTCTTTCTTTCTGGTGTTTTCCTGTTTAGATCTAGCCCAGGCAGTGCCTTCCGTGGTGCTCATTGTGTATTTTAAAGGAAAAGAGAGGAAGGAAAAAACTGTAGGAGTGGTGTAAGCAAGAACTGTGGGGGGACGCAACAACAAAAACAAAAATAAAACAAACAGGGAAAAAAAAGGGGAGAAAATGGCCAACCCTGCTCGAGGGCTCAGACCCTTTTTTCCAGCCATTTTTTTTGGCGCGAATTTGGTTGGCGGTTGCTTACGCGGTTGTTCTGAAAAATTTCTTCGAAAAGGAAATTAGTAATAATGGATCGCAACAGATCAGACCGAGATGACGTCACCACAATTTAAATCTGTTGACAACATTTACAAAACTCCTCAGCAAAAAGCAACAAACAAGAGCTTCTTCATTCATCATTGCCTATGTGATAAAGGTGAATGGAGAACATGTGGCTGCTGCTGCCAACCAGAACAACGTTGTTACCATGGCTTTGAAGAGTTCTTGAGTTCACTTTGAAAGATTCATCATTGCCTACCCAGAGGTCTTTGGACTCTACTAATAGACAAATCAGAGCATAGTCAGCCAAGCTTTCACCCTCCACAGTAGTGTGATGGATAGTGTCTTGTTAGCTCAGACTAGTAACACAAGCATGGAAGAAAGTGAATGAGACCAAGAATAGGCTTTTAATGAGGAAAGTGTTATGACAGTGTGTGTATATGTGTGTTTATTACTTATTCCTATTCTAAAAAACAAAGAAAAAGTTGGACTGAACCTTTCAATCCACACCACTATATGCAGTTCTACAAACATGTAAGAGACAAATACTATGTTCTTTTTTGGTCTTGAGAGGAGTTGAAAAAGCACATGCCTCATGCAGCTCAAACAGTGGCTTTAAGTAAATAATGTTAGTGCTCTTTTGCTTTGACAGTGTGCTGTTGTGGATTACTAAGGACAGGAATTACCATAGATGATGAGGTGTTTGGCCACTTTAAAATTTTCATCACTTAAAACAAGAGAACAAGCCAAAGAAATGAATGTAGAACTGGATGCCAAGATGTGATAGTTGAATATGTGCCCTCTCCCTGGTCTGGAGATGGTTAGATACTATCAAGGCCTGCTTTCACACTGAGTACTGCAGTACAAAGTGGAGCATTAATTATGTATCAAACTATGTGAGGAAACAGAACAATCAGTTAAAACTAGGCTGAGCCATGCATGAGTTGCAAGGAGGTTGGTAAGAAATATTTTCAAGAAGTTAGGACTGAGATGTTGAAGTATAACGACAAATAAAACAAAGAATGATAAAAGAAACATACTTGTGAAGTGTGAAAGGAGGTCATAGAGCAAAAACCTTGTTCATCATGATCTAGAATGAAGGCTTTTATTGGCCTACTCTTTGTGCTGACTGTAGTGCACTTGCCTTGTCCTTTCCTTCCTTTCTTCCACTGCTCATGTGCACTCTCTTCAATTGCAGCAACAGAGGAATCCTTTGAAGATAGTGAAGGGCCATCTGTGGGTTGGTAGTTTTCACCAGGTTCCATGCTGAGATAAAAGCTTCCTCAAAAGGGGTGAAGCACCCTGCTTATACAGGTATCTAGGATAATTTTTACATGGGGTGAGCTTCGTTACCAATGGCTTAGCATAATTTGACTTGAACTTAGCATTTTTGCCCATGCTATGTTCTTGCTAGTAGGCTACAAACACTTCTGTGGATTGTTGAAATGCTGGGGTTCAGTTCAGCCAAGCACTGCTGGAAAAAGAAAGGCCAGCATAGAGGCCTTTGGGATATAGAATGGCATAGTCCTTTTCTTATTTTGCTTGAACTGGTGCTGAATGCACCACTGGCAGCAAAGGCTCCTCCTCTGTTGCTTGCTCCAATCCAATCTTCATATCCTTCTGTTATGACTTTAATTTCTGACCATAACTCTTGTTGTTTCTGCCGACCTTTCTTCTTCTAGTTCTTCTAACAAAAGCTTAAAAGTGTAGAACAAGGTCCATTAATCTTAAGATAGTCACTAGTTGCTGCATTCAAAGTTCCCAGCACTGAAAACTGGACTCTAATGTTGGGCAGTTACTTGTTTGCCACAGACTTGACTTATGGCTGTTAGTAAACCCTTCTTGTGGAAGAAATCCCTGAAAAGATTTCTTCTTATATATATCTCTTTCTTTCATTTCATTAAAGGTCTTTTTCCCTACGCCCATCGAGTTGGTGTCCGTTAGGTTGTTCCCCTACCAGCCTTATCACACTTGGTGACATCAGCTTACTTTTTTCTTGGTAAGTTCAGTTTTCGGGTGTTTAACCTATTTTTGGATACTCAGGGTTTTTGGAGGAAACTTGGAGCGCTTTTATAGTAGTGTTTGATGATGTAAAATGTCAGGAACTTCATCGCAGTCTGGTACAACTCCTTCTTCTGGTGCGCAGAGTGGTCCACCTTCCAGTGGTGCTATCCCTCCAGCTTCCGGCACTCCTTCCCCTATTACTTCTACAACCCTTCCCACGGACAGACTAGACGCCATTGACCAGGCTCTCTCTGAGCTTTGGGCAAGCCAAGCGGACCACAACAGGCTCTTGGTCAAGCAGACTAGCGACGCTTCTTCTTTGTCTGACTGATATCAACCATATTGATGCAAAGTTGGAAACCTTTGCAGATGAGCTCTCGAACGACATCAAACAAGCAAATGATAGTCATGATGTAGCTTTAGCAGCTCTTAACAATGCAATCTCTCAACTGCAAAACCTTCTTAAGGCCAAACTTGTGGATAAAGATGATGGTCTTGGCTCTGGGTCCAGTTCTTCATTGTTGAGCGAAGAAGAGGAAGAAAAGGAGAAGGAGAAGAGAAAACCTGCACTCAACCTTACGGCATGCCGTCAAGATTTACGACGACATACGGCCAAACACAACACTGGTGACAGCTTGGGCGATATTCAGCTGACGCAGAGTCTGCTTACTGCAGAAACGCTGCCGACTTTCCATGGCAAGCCAAACAAGGACCCAAACATCTTTTTGACCTCATTCGACTGCTATGCGACCGCCGCTGGCTGGAGTCATCAGGACTATATCCTTCACTTTGAAGGACAACTTCATGACAATGCTGACGTCGTTTGCTGCTTCCTCGAGCAAGAATGAATGAAAGGTGAGGTCCTACTAAACCCCACGGAGGCGAAAACACAGCTCCTCAACTGCTTCCGGCATCGTGACTGAGTGACTGCTAAGATCATGAAGCTTGGTAACCTCTGGATGAATGTTGATGAGTCTGTAGACGCCTGGAACTTGCGAGTGCGTACAGCGCTGCAAGAGGCTTTCCTCATGGATTTCAGCGAGACTCAGGTCTTGGAGAAGTTTGTCACAGGCGCTGTTCCGGACCTGAAGGAGAAATTCCTTCAGCGGGAAGACATCGCTAATATGGCTGATGCCCTGAACCTCACTAGAGACTGGGAAGGATGCAAACATGCGAAAAGGAGCTTGGACCATCGGTCAAAGAGCTCAAGGTGGGAGAAGAACAACAACGACAGCAGTTCGGGCAATGATGGGAGGAAAAAGCGACCCTTTTGCTACAACTGCAAGTCAAGAGAGAACTGGACAAGAGAGTGCTCGGAAAAGAAACGTGTTGACCAAAGCAAGAAGAAGGATACTTTTGGCGGTGCTTTGCAGGACACAAAGGGCAAGTCTGGAAGCCAAAGCCAGGTGCCAGCCCAGAAGGACAGTGCTGGTGGAAGGACAGGATCAATGAATATTGTCATCAAGAATGTGTGTTGTCTGCCAAGGATGACATTGAAGATCTCCGGAGGAAGGACAGTTGAGGCCACACTGGACTCCTGTGCCACTGATAGCTTCGTTCAAGAAACACTTCTACCCAAAGAAGTAAGAATGAGTAGCCTACATAACGGAGATATGTGGAGAAGTGGGTTATGTCACTCTGCGTTTTCAGACGCCTACTTGTGAGAACATCAAGGCAACCATTGCTGTCTTGGTGGAGGATGATCTGATGCCTCACGATTTTCTCATCAGCTGGGACATTTTGGAAGCACAATGACACTGGTTGCTTCTTGCTGAGAGCAAACCTGTGGAAGGTTTGTCTTGTGACTCTGATGATGACTGAGTGTGCACCTCAGTCACAAAGGAGACCCAAGACGTTGTGGATGTTATCTACCTGGTGGAGCTTCTCACTAAGGAGGAGGTAATGATGGGCCTGAGAGAGCTTGTGAATGATGTGGACCTGGATATCAGGCAGAAAGCACAGCTTCTAGAGCTGGCCCTTGAATTCAAGGACGTCTTCTGCTACAAGCTTCCTGAGCCAGGAAGTGTTAAACTTCCTCCCCACAAGATAGTCCTAACAGATTATACCCCCATCCGTGTGAAGCCTCATAAGGTCAGTGCCAAGGTTCAGGAGACCATCGACACTGCCACAGATGACATGCTACTCATGGGTGTCATTTGCAAATCTGTCAGCAAATGGGCACACCCAGTAATCATCGTCATCAAGAAGGATGGAAAACCACGTTTCTGTATCGATTACAGAGACCTAAACAAACAGACAGTGAAGGACTCTTATCCTATGCCAAACGTTGAGGACGAACTGAATTGCCTCCACAGCTCCAAGTTCCGGTCCAAGTTTGACCTAGCATGTGGTTATTGGCACTTCCTAATGGAGGAGCATACCACAAATATGTGTGCCTTCATTACAAAATCCGGCCAGTTTGAGCCTGTGGTTATGCCCTTTGGACCAACCAACGCTCCAGCAACATTCCAACGAGGAATGGATGAGATCTTCGGCGAATTCAAGTAGAAGTTTTCTTGGTGTCACATTGATGACCTCATCATTTTTTCCAAGATATTTAAGGACCACCTTGTTCACTTACCCAAGGTCTTTGAGTGTCTCTGTGAGTATCGACTCTACTTGAAGGTCAACAAATGCGCCTTCGTAAAGGAGATGATGGAGTACCCTGGACACATGGTGTCTAGCAACAGAATTAGTCCCATGCAGAGCATGGTCAAGGCGGTGCAAGATTGCCCTCGCCCTACCACCAGGAAGCAACTACAAAGCTTCCTTGGACTTGCAAACTACTATTGCAAGTTCATCCATCATCTTACCGAGATGGTGAAGCCCCTCACCGACCTCACAAGCCCCAAAACAAAAAAGTTCATGTGGTGTGACGAGCAGGAACAGGCTTTCCAAGGGATAAAGGAGGCTCTTATCAGTTCTCCTGTCCTTGCCTATCCTGATGCTGAAAAAGACTTCTGGATCTGCTGTGATGCCAGCGATTATGCCATCGAGGGAACTCTGGAGCAGAAAGGAGAGGATGGGCTATATCACGTTGTAGCCTATGGTAGCAAGAAGCTTTCCGGTCCGCAGCTCAATTGGAGCGCTACAGAGAAGGAGGCTTATGCCGTTGTCTTCTTCTTGCAGCATTACATTCTTCAGCAGCTAGAATGTGTCATCACGGACCACTCGGCGCTGCAATGGCTGTTCTCCCAGAAAAACCCTTCCAGCAAGTTGGTGAGGTGGATTGCCAAGCTGCAGGAATTCGGCCACATCTGAGTTACCCACCGACCAAAGAAAGAACATTTAAATGCCGATAGTCTCAGCCATGAACTGTTTGCTCTTGGTGCAGTCAACACTGTTACTTGTCCAAAGAACCATAAACAGGTTACTTTTGCAGACGGAGGGGAAGGCAGCCAGTCAGATGACGAAGACGACCATGGGATACAGTCACAAGAGAATGGCTCCCCGCAGGTTTTACCGGATATGGAGTTGGATTCCAGCTCATGGCTTGAGCTGCTGTGTAATGATGATGAATTTTCATGGATTGTCAAAGCCATTGAAGGCAACAAGGAGGCATGTCAACATAAGACACCCCGTCAGTTGGCGCTCATGGAGCAGTGCTTCCTCCAAGATGGACATCTTTTACGCACGATTTGGCCTGATAAAGCCAAGGTCAAACAAGCTACCATCCAACAAATCGTGCCCAAGGAGCTTAGGAACAAGATACTTCATCAGTTCCATGATGTTCCTACGGGTGGGCATTTCAGCCTTACAAAGATGTACTCCTGCCTCATCACGCAGTACTGGTGGCCTGGTATTCACAAAGATGTGGAACGTTGGGTCAAGGGCTGTGTGGAATGCCAGGAGGCGAAGGCTCTATGGAAGAAAGCCGACAGGCCGTTGGGTCACATCATTGCAAACAAGCCAGGCGAGTTGGTCTGCATGGACCTGATCAGTGAGTTGCCCTTGACAGCCGAAGGGTACCAATACGCCTTGGTTACCATCGATGCCTTCATGCATTGGCCGGACATTCGTCCATTGAAGATGAAACAAGCAAAGGAAGTGGTGAAGGCCTTACTTGAGATCTTCATGAGCACAGACCTCCTGAAGGAGCTTCTGTCTGATCAAGGAAGAGAGTTCATTAACAAACTCAACAATGAGCTTTCGACTCTTCTGGGCATCAAGCGTAAATACGCCACGGCAGAGCATCCCCAAGGAAACGGCATGGTTGAACGATACAACCGCACCCTTAAGGAGCAGCTCCGCAAATTCGTGGATGGCAGGCAACAAGCCTGGAGTGCGTACCTTCCAATGCTACTTTATTCTTATCGCCATGCGCTGCTGCCAGGATGATGATTTACCCCTTACGAGCTGATGTTTGGGAGGAAGTCCAACGGTACCAGTTTGGTGGACACTACTCATCTGTCCGACGATTTGTGGGTGAGGCAACTGCAGGAGACACAGCGTGAACTTGCAGAAGAAGCCCATGGAGTAGACAACTTTCAAAAGAAGAAGATGGAGAAATGGCATGGCAAGCCGCAGGATGAGTTTAAGGTTGGCCACCTGGTTCTCATTCACTCCAAAGCCACATCAGTAGGTGAGTCAAGGAAACTTCGATGTAGTTGGAAAGGAGGACCTTACAAGATTATTGAAATCTGTTCTCCACAGACAATCAAGGTGTGGAATACTGCTGGTCCTGAAACGGATAAAGTGGTAAACCTCAACCACATCAAACGATTCATCCCATGTAACAACGAAGATAGAGAGGTTGCTGATGATGAATATGAGGTTGAGAAAGTTTTAGATCACCGCTACACCAGTCAAGAACTTGAATATAGGTTGAAGTGAAAAGGTTTCTCCAACCGCCACAACTCTTGGGAGCCTGAGTGTAACGTTATCAACGCTCCAGACCTGGTCCAGGCATATTGGAGAGCGGTATCATGATTATCGGCCTGACAGTCAATCACAGATGACTTTGGCCTGGGAGGAGGAAGTGTTATACCACTCTCCCATAATACCTATCCCTATCTCTCCTTGTATATATATCTCTTTCTTTCAATTCATTAAAGGTCTTTTTGCCTACACCCATCAAGTTGGTTCCCGTTAGGTTGTTTTCCTACCAGCCTTATCACACATTCACCTTATTACATTCCCAGAGGACTTCCAACCAACCAAACATGAGCTGCTGAGTACTCCTCATAAGAATGCACCACTCCTCATAGCCATTGATGGCTCTTTCAAGGACAGAGTAGCAGCTGCTGCTGTGGTGACTGCCATGACTAGATAAAGCGCCCCTTCACTTAGATGCCATACATCCTTCAACACAGAAGCCTGGGCTATAGCATAAAGGCCTTAAAGCCACTGCATCTATTCCTTCTCTTCCCATCATATCTGACAACAAAGCCACAGTCTACTTCCTCAAAGAGTCTTCCAAACGCTCCCCTCTCAAAGCAGTTGCTGCTTGGCAAATTATCTCTCAACACCTCAAAACCCACAACATCTCAATTGCTCATGCCATCAGGAAAAGAAAACATCAAAGGAATGGAAAGAGAAAATAACTAAACAAAAACTCCTATATCCAAATGACTATGATCAACGAGTATTACTTAATAGAGAGGCTGACAAGTGAGTGTTCCTGGCCCAAAGAACAATTGCTGCTTGCAAATTACATCTGCTTAGAACGCTTGCTCTCTTTCCAAAAGAAATGACTATGATAGAACCAAAAGACCTGCACCTGGGAAGATCATGATATCAGAAACCTCCTCAAAAACAGACATCTAAAAGCTAACAAGCAACTAAAGCACTCTCCGCTCTCTACAAGACATTACAATCACCTTATTTGAACAAATATGAACTCCTCCCACTCTGGAACTACATAAATAACTCATTCAAACGACTATATGCTGAAAAGTACTGCAAAATCTGCATGAAGAATGGTAATGCCTTGAAACTACTGAACGCCTTTATGCTATGTGTATTGTTTCCCAAAAACTGACCTCAAAAATGCTAGAAGACCATACAACATCCTTATTTCCTCCTTGTTGGTGCAGCAAGTGAAAAACCTCAGATAGTAGGGAGTTCTCCTTTCCAAAACTTAACTGTACATGGCACCAAAAACAAAGATATTATTAATTGCATCACCCATATCATCAACAGCACTAGAACCAATATCTTCCTCAAGTGAAATGAGAAACTCAAACAACTGCATTACCTTGGCAACTCCAAGAGTGGAGACTAAAGGGGGAAGCTGTGAAACGTGTGAAAGAGGCCAAGTACCTGGGACTGTGGTTTGAAGAAAGTGGTGAGTGGACAACTCATGCTAAGGAGACGATCGCCAAGGCCAAGCAAGCCCTTTACAGCCTTAGGCAGCAGGTAGCCATTGCTCAAGGCCTGAGTATAAGTACTGCCCAGATTCCTGCAATGCCCATTGTCAAGTCTACTTTGTCATATGGACAACCCAAGGAAGGAACAATTGATGAAGACTAATTGCTGTGGTTAACTGCCCATTGGAAAAAAGTCGAGAGCAATTCAGCAGTCTGAAGAGGACAGTAAGTGCCCTGCATGCAATGTGGAGAAAGAAACAGCAGAACACTTCCTATTAAGATATCCAAATCTTTGGGAAGATCGTTTTAGAACAAGGAAAGCTGATTATAGAAGACTGTACAACAAAGCTCCTGTCAAGTGGAAAGAAATGCAACAGAGCTCATGAGATGGAGCATTGTAAGCAAAGTTGTAAACGAGTCTGGAGATTATGGGCAACAAGAGCAAGTTGGATGTATGGAAGTTCTTCTGCATTTTGTCAATCTTTGGAAGTAATGTAAAGTAAGGAAATGATAAGAGAGGAAAAGAGAAGGAAAGGATAGCTAGATAATACAAAGTTAGTCAAAAAGCACATTCAACACCTTTTACTTGTGAACTAACAAAACAATTGGGAAGGCATTGAGGATGAGGGAGTAAGAAAAGTAAGAGTTCACTATGTATGTACAATGCTTACTTTTTATGTATAGGTTAGTGTTGCTCTTAGAGCAAATAAACTTCTTATTACTATTACTAAAAATAAAACCGAAATTCAACACCTTCTCCCAAATTAACTTTGATTTACTAATAATTAACTTATTTGGAATGCAGGGAACAACAACAAGATTTGGCCAGTAAAGACAAGAAAATCTGAATATAAAACTCTTCCATAATATCTGTCCTTGTATATTTCTTTCATTTTCATAAAGGTCTTTTCCCTGTGCACAATACAATGAGTTAGTATTCAGTGGGTTGTTCCTCACCAGCTTTATCACAATACAACTTCTTCAACTCTTTGAGGAACATTTCAGGTCCTCACTTAGAGTAAGCACAGCTTTTCATTTTGTTCCACTTCTGGTACACTCATAAAAGTTGATCACCTTGTGTTGAAAACCAATGATATACTTGTTGAAGAGGAGTTCTTTGTTGGGCTCTTTAAAATAGTCAACAACTGGGAACATGCCAAATTTTTCAAGAAGTGAATGAATAGGAAGCTTTCCAATAAAGGATGGTCCCAATAGATAACCTTTACCTTCTTGATCTTGCCTTAGAGGATTTTTCTTGGCTAAAATCTTAAAATGAGGATGAGAGGTGGAGAGTGCAGTCTAGACGGCTGCCACTGATGCAGGATACAGTCATTCCATGTTTGCTGGAATTAGTTTAGCAATCCAATTGGACAAATTGAATTCCTTTGGAGAATTCAAGTTGTTGATGGGGGATAAACCCTGCGGATCAAGAAAGGGACGGCACATAAGTGACTCTGGGTTTATTCTTGAGAAAAGAGGTGTGGACCAAAGTGTGTGCTTTGAGTGTGTCATGAGGAAAAAGGGAAAATAAAAAGGGGTGAGAGAATTTGGGGTATCCAGGGAAAGTGTCAATGGGAAGTCATAATGACGTGAATTGTTGGTTTTCCAACAAAGTTTTGTTAGAAAGGGTGAATAACATGAATGGACAGGGCCAAAACGTATTATTCAAAGAGGGAACAAGGGAACAAAGGGTGTTGAGAGGAAAAGTGTGGTGTGAACAAAACAAAACTAACTAACTAAAAGAAAGAGAAAAGGAAGCAATGGAATAAAAGGAAGAAGCCTAGTGATATAGCAACAGGCGATTGGTCCATGTTGCAGATGTGTGACAGAAAGGAAAGAAAAGGAAAGGGGCAACGGAACTAATATGTTGAGAGTAATTCTCAACAGTTTGAAGTGACATGCAACTTCCCTTACAAACAAAGGATCATTGGTTCCTTCACAGCACGACAGGTTGGTTGATAGGCACTCCAAGGAGTTTAAGCCATGTGAGAAAGGATGTCAAGCAGGTCCAACAACACAATGCCAGAGGAAGCAGATCCTGATTCAGGTTGAAGAGCATAGATACCCTTGTTGGAAAGAACATAAAGGATAATCAGAGGGATTGGGAAATATCAACACATACTCACTTACTATCAGGGGGAAATAGTCAAGGAGTTTATAAGAAGTTGGATGTCATAATCAATTGGATTTTTAAACCACACAGTGCAAGCACTCAAGTGGTGGTCATTGAAGTAGAAACAAAAGTTCTACTCCTGGAAACAAATCACTGAGAGCATTGGTAATGTGTTCCTAAAGAAGGAAATCAGTAAGAATGTGGCATTGAATGAGCATCAAAACGTGTTGAGATGAAGGCCCTTGTTGTAGCAACATTACCAAAGCACAATTGCAACAACAACAACAAAAACCACGGCCGCCTCTGTAAGCATGCAGAAACGGGTGATGAGCTGATTATCCAGGAGAGAAATTCCAGTAGAGAGCAGTGATTGTGCATCAGCTGAGAAAGCCTTCGTCTATCCTGTTCTTTTCGCTTTCCCCTTTTTCTCGATGAGATTCACGCATTGTCCTTTCTATTGCTCTTCATACACTTCTTGTCTCACCACCGATGCTCTTAT
>JAVKOQ010000253.1:0-75699 GCA_031835245.1 Balamuthia mandrillaris
TTTTATTCATTTTTTTTTTTTTTTTGTTGTGCGCGTTACCGAATTTTTTTTGTATTTCTAGTTTGTGTTATTCTGAATTGATCGCTTACTTGCGATTTCTTTGTCACCCTTTTTCTTTTTTGCTTCCAAAGGACGAGGCTCCATGAGCGTTGCTGAGTTCCGGGAAATCCTTCAAGAACTCGGCGAACCCATGACCCCCGCAGAGGTACGCTACCCCTATGCCGCTTTCTCATCGCTCTCCTCTTCTTCCTCATCCCATCGGCTCTTCTTTCTCTCTCGTTTTCTATCAACTATCTCTTTCTCCCCTCACCTCTCCTCTCCTCTCCTCTCCTCTCCCCCTCTCCTCTCTCCTCTCTCTCCTCTCCTCTCCTCTCCTCTCCTCTACTCACTCCCCAACTCCTCTACCTCCTCTCCTCTCCTCTCCTCTCTAACCTCTCTTCTCTTCTCTCTCTCTCTCTCTCTCTCTCCACCAACACACAACCCCCCGTTCAGATCGACGAAATGATCTACGAAGCCGACCCTCGCAGCACTGGCCAAATCAACTACAACCAATTTGTGGACATGCTGTTCATGTATGAGCACTAAATGGAACCAACCAAACTACATTTCCCTTTTCTCCGTTGTACTTTTGTTTTTCTCTTTTCATTTTGAATGGAACGAACCCTTTTTTTCCCCTCTCCTCTTGCTCTCCCCTATCTCTGTTATTTCTCTGTTCTGTTATCGTTCCCTTTCCCTCTCTCTCTCTCTCTCTCTCTCTCTCTCTCTCTCTCTTGTAAGCGGCACATGCAGAAGGGAGAACGAAGAGAAAAGAAAAAACATACAAGAGAATGCCAACCCAGAAGTGTGTAGTAGCTCTCTCAGTTTTTCACAACCGTGGACCTCCGCTCAGCCGCAACCTACCTCAACAACCTTGGGAGGTTGACAGGTGGGTTGCCGTTGACAGGCGCCGAATTACAGTGGCGATGTTCACCCTCCCAACCCGCGGCCGTTGACAGGCGCCGAATTACAGTGGCGATGTTTTGGTCTGTTACTGAAAGTTTCAAACCAACAATCAAAAATCAAAAGAGAGGCTGAATCAGAAATCAAAAATAAGATGACCAATCATCATTCAGAGATCATTCATCATCTGAATCGTTCACGTCGACAAAAATTAAATGGTCTAGTGTCGACACGACTTAGTGTCAAATGTCGACATAAACTGTTAAATGTCGACACGTGATCTACCGTTGATCGAAAAAAACAAACGAAAAAGAAAGAAAAGTTTGTCCCTTCGCTTTCTTTTTTTGTGTTCGTTACCGGTGCTACGAGTGTTGTTTGTGTGGGACCTTTCCCTACCTTGGTTTGTTGTGGAGCGATGAAGCTTCCATTTGCATGGGTACCGTTGCGTAAAGCGATCGTTGTTTTTATTTTTGATTTTAACCGTTAAGAACAAAAATGTGTGCAGAGACGGATATCAACGCTGCCGGAGAGGGAACGCGTCATTCAGGCCAATGAACCTCCTCCTGTGCGCAAGAAAAGGAAGAGGGAGGGTCCCTCCTTTGCCACCAACTATGTTAGCACCGCCAAATATACCGTCTTCACCTTTCTTTTCAAGGTCTGTTCTTCTCTCTCTCTTCTCTCTCTCTCTCTCTATCCGCTTTCCCTTTTTGTCTCTCTCTCTCTCTCTCTCTCTCTCGCTCTTGCCTCCCTCTCGTCTCCCATTCCTCCCTTCTTTCTCTTCACCTCTCCGCTGCTCTGCTTCTCTCTTCTCACTCTCCTCTCCCTCTCCTCTCCTCTCCCTCTCCCTCTCCCTCTCCTCTCCCTCTCCCTCTCCCCTCTCCCTCTCCCTCTCCCTCTCCCTCTCCCTCTCCTCTCCTCTCCCTCTCCCTCTCCCTCTCCCTCTCCCTCTCCCTCCCTCTCCCTCTCCCTCTCCCTCCCTCTCCCTCTCCCTCTCCCTCTCCCTTCTCACTCTCTCCTCTCCCTCTCCCTCTCCCTCTCCCTCTCCCTCTCCCTCTCCCTCTCCCTCTCCCTCACCTCCCTCTCCCTCTCCCTCTCCCTCTCCCTCTCCCTCTCCCTCTCCCTCTCCCCTCTCCCTCCTCTCTCCCTCTCCCTCTCCCTCTCCCCTCTCCTCTCCCCTCTCCCTCTCCCTCTCCCTCTCCTCTCCCTCTCCCTCTCCCTCTCCACCCTCTCCCTCTCCCTCTCCCTCTCCCTCTCCCTCTCTCTCTTCTCTCTCTCTCTCTCTATCCGCTTTCCCTTTTTGTCTCTCTCTCTCTCTCTCTCTCTCTCGCTCTTGCCTCCCTCTCGTCTCCCATTCCTCCCTTCTTTCTCTTCACCTCTCCGCTGCTCTGCTTCTCTCTTCTCACTCTTTCTGGTCATTCCTCACTGAACAGAACTTATGGGAGCAATTCAAAAGCACGTCGCACTTTTTTTTTGTTTTATGTGTGTGTTTTTTTTGGGTTGTTGCTAACCCTTGCAAATACACACCAACAGGAGTAGCAAACCTCTATTTTCTTTGTATTGCTGGTCTTCAGGTACATTCACCTTGCTTACGGTTCTCTTGTTTGCTTCTCTTGTTCTCTGCTTCTCTTCTCCTCTGGATGAATGCACAGATGATTCTAATCCGTGTACACTCCTGCCTTAAATAGGTCATCCCAGGACTTTCTCCCACGGGCCGGTTTACAACATTGGTTCCTTTGTTGGTGGTGCTCACTATTACTGCTTTGAAAGAAATTTTTGAGGATTTGGTACGTATGCTTCGTCAACGCTGCAACATGCACAATACGTGCTCACTATACCTTTTCCTCTCTCTCTCTCTCTCTCTCTCTCTCTCTCTTTTGTTCCTTCCATTGTGTGCTAGAAACGACACAGACAAGATCATGAAACAAACAACAGAAAAGTAACAGCTCTTCGACAAGGTGTGGAGCAACGGATACGCTGGAGAGATGTTAAAGTGGGAGATATCCTGTGTGTCTATGAAGGAGAATTCTTTCCAGCGGATCTTCTTTTGCTCTCATCAAGCGATCCACAGGGAACTTGTTACATCGAAACATCAAGTTTAGATGGGTAAGCAATTGTGTTAGTCTTTCTCTGCCCTCTTCGCGTTTTTTCCCCCTCTTGTTTCGTAAATAATAACACAAAAAACATCGCTTGCACAGGGAGAACAATTTGAAGGTCCGGCAAGCACTCCCTGTAACTGCAACGCTGGCAGATGCATCCTCATTGTTTTCTTTCCGAGGTACGCAAAAAGCTGAGTTGCAACAAAACGAGAAGAAATGAGGAGAGATGTTTATTTTCAAAATTGTGTATTTACGCTTTTTGTTTCACTTTTTTTGAATAAGGTATTGTCAAATGCGAACCGCCAAACAAGGAGATTTACAGTTTTACGGGCTATCTCAATTATAGTGCTGATGATGGCAGAGCAGGCCCTTCCAATGAGGCTTTCCCTCTCACCTCTTCGCAAATTCTTCTTCGTGGAGGCACGTGATCTTTCTCCCTCCCTCCCTCCCTCCCTCCCTCCCCCTCCCTCCCTCCCTCCCTCCCTCCCTCCCTCCCTCCCTCCCTCCCTCCCTCCCTCCCTCCCTCCCTCCCTCCCTCCCTCCCTCCCCCCTCCCTCCCTCCCTCCCCCCTCCCTCCCCCCTCCCTCCCCCCCCCTCCCCCCCCCCCCCCCCCCCCCCCCCCCCCCCCCCCCCCCTCCTCCCCCCTCCCCCTCCCTCCCTCCCTCCCCCCTCCCTCCCTCCCCCCTCCCTCCCTCCCTCCCTCCCTCCCTCCCCCTCCCCCCTCCCTCCCCCCTCTCCCTCTCTCACTTTTTTGTGTTTTGTTCATGTTATGTTTTCGTGTTAATATGCTTTTCTCTTCAAATACAGCCAAGTTGTGCAATACGCAAAAAGCTTTTGGGCTAGTTTTATACACGGGTGCTGACACGAAAGTCGTACAAAACTCAATGTAAGTAAGATGTTTGTCTTGAATCTCGGATCATTGGTATTTAGCCAACCTTTTCTCCTGGTACTCAGTCAATTGCAAGGAAAGCGAAGTCGAGTGGAACGGTTGACCAATCGAATGGTTCTCGTAATCTTCGCGTTTCAAATCTTGTTATGCATAGGAGGAGCTCTTGGAAGTGGTTTTTTGACGGTCCGTCACTGTTTTCTTGTCATGTCTTCCTTTTGTTTCTTTCGTTCGTTCGTTCTTTGCTTTCTTTGTTGTTTCTTTGCTTTTTTTCTCCCTTGCTTTCTATTTATCTATTGCTTCTACAAATAAACAGGAAGATCTAGCAAAGCACTGGTACCTACAAGAACAAAAAAGCGATGCCGCTGAGAACGGCCTCCTTGGCTTCCTCACCTTTGTCATCCTGCTCAACAATCTCATCCCCATATCCCTCTACGTTAGCATGGAGGCCGTCAAGTTTGGTCAGGCCTACTTCATCAACAACGACCTCGCCATGTACCACGAAGCCAGCGACACTCCCGCTCGAGCACGTACCTCCAACTTGAACGAGGAATTGGGCCAGATAGACTACATTTTTACGGACAAGACTGGCACGTTGACTTGCAACCAAATGCGTTTCCAGCGGTGTTGTATTGGAGGAAAAACTTTTGGTAATCTCTCTGAAGCAGGAGAAGATTATCGACAACACCAACAAAGACAAGAGTACGAGAACAACAACTTTGCGTTGGAGGAAGAGGAAGATACAAGTAGCAGCAGTTTATCATCTTCTTTTTCATCTTCATCATTTTCTCCTTCTTCTTCGGTCTCGTTTCCATCTTCTCCTATTACCTTAGACTATCTTGGCAATGGTGTGGAGGAGGAGGAGGAGGAGGGTGAAGATGAAACCACTTCGTTGCTTGGGAGCAGTTTTACCAACTATTCGTCTCATCGAAGAAGAGGACCAAAAATTAGAGAAAATAACAATTACCACAATAATAACAGCAACAAACGCAACAGCAGCAGAAGTGATGACTTCAGGCTTGAAGTTTTGCACTCGAAGAAAGACGAAACGAGCAGTTCGTTCCAGGACACCGAAATACTTCAGCACTTGTCACAAAACAATCCTCTAGTTGTCGAGTTTTTTACTGCACTTTCGGTATGTCACACTGTCATACCCGAGTTTCCAGATCCCATGTCCAATGGTATATCCAGACTTTCCTTTCTTCTTTCTTCCTTCTTTCTGCTTCTTGGTTCTTCTTGGTTCTTCTTCTTCTTCTTCTTCTCTCTTCTTCTTCTTCTGCTTCTTCTTCTCTCTTCTCCTCCTCCTCCTCCTCTCCTCCTCCTTTATTCTATTGTTTTTCTGGTTTTTTTTTTCATGTCTGTTGATTGGGATTCTGCTGTAGAGGTTAAGTATCAAGCTTCGTCTCCTGATGAAGGAGCTCTTGTTGCTGCAGCTAGACAAGTTGGATTTTTCTTTCATGTACGTTTTTCTCGCAATCTCTCACTCTCTTTCTCACTTATCTGTTATAATATAGTACCGTTCTCCTACATCAATCGTGGTGAACATTATGGGCAAGTATGTTTTTCTTTCTTGTCATTTTTTCTTTCATTCTTTTCATCTCAATTCCGTTCAACTTCTCTCTCTCTCTCTCTCTTTGGGTTAAGGGAGTGCGAGTTCGAAGTCCTGAACATACTTGAGTTCAACAGCGACCGCAAACGGATGTCAGTCATTTGCCGCGATGCTAATGGTAAAAATGTTTTCATTTTCAGCTCTTTTCAGTGTCTCAATTTTGCTTTAACCTTATAACCAACAGGCACTATAAAGCTCTACTGCAAAGGAGCTGACGACGTGATCTTTCAACGACTGTCTCCACATCAACAAGAACAGTATTCTCTCTTCTCCTTCACTACTGCCAAGGATGATCGTATTCGAGACACAAAGCAGAAACTTGAAGACTATCGTAGAGCAACAATGCAACATCTTCGAGAGTTTGGTTCGCAAGGATTACGAACGCTGTGCGTTGCTGCTGCCACTTTGGACGAGGAAACCTATCAGCGATGGCATGAGCAACATTACGTCCCTGCCACGCTTTGTCTTGTGGATCGTGAAGAGGAGGTTAGAGACTCTCCTTCCTTATACGCTCATGTTCTTGCTTGCATTTTATTCGTTTTTATTGAGTATTTTCATTTTTTCTTTGTTGGGTTTTAACAACAAAATACAACAGATAGCAAACGCTGCTGAACTCATTGAAAAAGACATGGTATTATTGGGCGCAACCGGCATAGAGGATCGACTGCAGGACAACGTGCCTCGTACCCTTACCCGCTTGAAAAAGGCCGGTATAAAAATATGGTACGCGCTTTTTTCTTGTCCTTTCGCTCCTTCATTTTTCAAACCCTAGTACTGATAACATACCAACAGGATGCTGACAGGAGACAAACAGGAAACTGCAATCAACATTGGCTATGCCTGTAACCTCATTAAGGACTCGGCCATTCCTGTTAATGCTCATTCTATCTCCTCCCCTTCACCTTCATTCATGGAGGACTCAGAGGATGAAGATTCCCGTTCCTCCTCTGCCGCTAATGGCTACTTGTTTACATTGAACGAGACCACTCCTGCGGCCACACATTCTTCTCTTACCTCTTACCTAGCTTTTCTGGTTTGGTTTTTTTTTAATTCCTCTTAGTTCACTCTTCACACTTCTTATCCTCTTCTACCACCTCCTCTTTTCTCGCTGCCCTCTCCTCTTATTTTGAAAGAACTAATGTACCACGGATTGTAACAAAAAGGAAGGAGTAACGGGACCAACAGTTGGAACAAAAAAACCAACCTTAGTTTTGTCTACTGCTTGTCTTGTAGTAGATGGAGCTACACTCACCCACGTTTTTTCTTCAGACAACCAACAACTCCAAACGTTGTTCCTGAGATTGGCCACGCAATGCGAGACAGTCATTTGTTGCAGAGTGTCGCCCATCCAAAAGGCAGATGTTGTGAATCTCATGAAGCAGCATACAAAGGCGCTATCTTTGGCCATTGGCGACGGGGCCAATGATATTAGCATGCTTCAGGTTCTATATATCTTCCTGCTTCCTTCTCCCTTGTGGTATTTATCTTACAAACTATGAAAAAACAGGCAGCAGATGTTGGAATCGGCATTAGCGGAGAAGAAGGACAACAGGCAGCACGCAGCAGTGACTACTCCATCGCTCAATTTTCTTATCTGGAGCGACTGTTGTTGATTCATGGACGGTTTTCATATCAACGCATTAGCAAGGTCATTCTTTATAGCGTCTACAAAAACATTGTGCTTTACATCACTCAGTTTTGGTTTAATGCCTTGAACGGTTTCTCTGGCCAGGTACATTCTGCCCAATGTTCTTTTTTTTGCTGTTTTTGTATTTTCTAATTCTTCCTTCTCTCCCTTTTCTCTTTCGCTCTTCCTTGGAAAAATTTAGAGCTTGTATGAACGATGGACGCTGGCAATGTATAATATTTTATTCACCTTTGTGCCAGTATTGATCATTGGACTTTTTGATAAAGACGTTCACGAGCGGATGGCGTTGCAGTTCCCACAACTTTATTCTGAAGGCAGACGAAACATTCACGTACTTTTACTAATCCCTATTATTCGTTATCGCCCTCTTTGTTATGTGATACACTCACACGTTCCATTTAACCAGTTTAACATCAAAGTATTTCTGGGATGGCTCATCAATTCTATTTATCATTCTTTGGTACCGTCTGAACTCACACCCTCGGTTACATCTTTCCGTCTAATGAAATAACTTTCTTGGCTTTCTTTGCAGCTAATATTTATTATAACGGTGGTGATGTATTGGGAAAACGGAGGAGCAATGACGTGGGTAGGTCAATCGCAAGGCCTTTATTCCATGGGTGTATTAATGTACACCGCCGTCGTGCTCGTCGTTACTGGTAAACTCGCTTTAGAGACAAGGTATGGCCTTAGCTTTCTATATTCTTTTTCCTTAAAGTAATCTTGTTCCTTCTCTCTCTTCTCACTGCTCACTTCACATCGTATTCTTCAGGTCATGGACTTGGTTGCATCATACAGCACTGTGGGGGAGTTTATTGGTCTATTTTGTGTTTTTGGTGGTATGGCACAGCATAGATGCTCTCCACTTTGCTTCTCTGGGAGACGATGTCTACTTTGTCATCTATCGCCTTTTGGAGCAGCCGATGTTCTATCTCGCCACCTTTTTAATTGTTGTCGTCGCTCTCCTTCGAGACTTTACCTGGAAATAGTAAGTTCTTTCAACTCTCCTCTCTCCCCTCTCCCTCTAATCTCGTATCAGCATAAGCCGGGCTATGCTTCCACGAGGATCACACATAGTGCAAGAAGTACAACATAAGATTATAGGCAAGAAGTTGCGAAAGAAACGATCTCGTTGTATCCTTTCATGCTGTTCTTTAAAACCCTCGCTTTTATTCTTTCAATTCTTTTCCTTGACGCGTGCTACAGACACAGGCTATTCGTTCGCACAGGAACGAGGACAGGCACTGTTCCTTCAAAGTACGTAAACTTTTTTTTCTTCTTGTTGAGACAAGCGAAAACGAAGTGTTTTTACTAATCACCTCGGCAGAGTCGAGCGCCAAGGGCAGGAAGGCTTTGATAGACAGTTTGTTGGAGGGCGACTAAAGATAAATATAAAAACACAACTTGCTCATTGCAACATGAACCAATGGAAAAGCATGAGAGCGAGAAAGAAGAGAGCAGAAAGAAGAAAAGAGGGGTTGGTGGTACAAACGACAGGTCGACAAGACCAGCGCTTTTTTTTTTTTTTTTAAAGTTTTTCTTTCGAAGTTCGTTTGTTCTCAAGATTTAGGCAACCTTGACAACGGTGAAGCGAGCGGCGTCACCTTGGCCGACGTCTCCAGCGTCCTTGGGCTGACCGGAGGGAAGGATACCCACACGGTGGCTGGAGAGCTTCTCGGACTCCAAGATGGCGAAGCCCTCCTTATCGGAGACCTTGAAGCGGCACTGAGGACCACCAGTGCCGTCGGCATCCAACTTCTTGTTGTCCTTGTTGATGCGGAGGTACTTGCCGGTCTTAATGTTCTTGAACTTGAAGGTGCCGTTGTCGGCCTGCTCCACCAACCACTGGGTGCGGGGGCCTTGCTTTCCGTGGCCGTCAACATGGCCGTCAGGGAAGCCGCGAAGGGACTGGCCAGTGTTCTTGGCCACGAGGCGAACAGTCTTGTTGTGCTTGATAGCTCCCTATTGAGAGAAGAAAAAATGTTAGACCGCAAGCGGAAAAAGGCGCTTCAAAAGAGAGCACGTACGATGCCAGGCATGTTTGGTGAGTAGTGTGTTGTCAAGGTTGTGAGACACGGAAAAAGAAAGTTGAGCAAGAAAAAGAATTTTTTTTATATAGTGAAGTTCCACGAATGCAGCGAGTTGGCGTGTGCACAATTTCATGATGAGGACAACCAACCAATATGGTGCTTCTTATTAATTAAAATTCGGATAAAAGCACGCTATTTTCCGATTGGACGGCCGAAAGATATTTCTTTGTTTCGTGTCGTCGGCAACGAAAAAAACGTTCGATGAATCTTCAAAATGTAAAGAACGCAAAGCATCTCAGTAATGAAAGAATTGCAAAAAACGTGAAGAATGTTTAGGAATGAAAGGCATTTCAAATAGTACAAAAATGTATAAAATTTATTTGTCGACGTGTAATTCCCACAAAAGAAAAATACTGCGAAAGAATGAAGCGGCAGGCTAGCCTCGCTGCTGTTGGGCCAGCGAGCCTGTGGAGAGCACCTCGTTGCTCTCTCTTTGCTCCTTTTTCTTGTTCTCCTTCACCGTATCGCGGCACCTTCTCCTCCTGTTCTCGCTCCACTTTGTTCCACCTCCAGCGTCATCATCATCGTCCAAAGAGCCCACCGCTTCCAACGGGCCTCCTCCACCAGCACAAGCTTCTCTCTGCCTCTTCCCACGCCGCCTTTCCTCGGTGCACCCAACGTTTCTTCTCTGGCTCTGCCGCATCTTTCTATGAGGTTTTTTCTTTCCCTTTTTTTTTATTTGTCTTCTCCATTTAAATTGATTGATTGATTTTTATTTCAAGAAAAAAGAAAGCGATGATACAAAGTTGCGGAAGATCTTGACGGCGAGGCAAGACAAGGTCCTGCGCGAAGAGATACGCAGCCTGGAGCGGCTCTACGCCGACCTGGAGGCCATGGAGGCCAGCCAGGAGGACCGGGACCTCCTGCGCCGCAGCATCCAGCACCTGGAGGAGCTCTTCCTTTTGGTCGTCGTTGGGGAGTACAACAGCGGCAAGTCTTCTTTGCTAAACGCCATGCTTGGGTACAAGTACCTCGCTGAAGGTCTCTATAGTTCTTCTTGTTGTTCTTGTTCTTGTTCTTGTTCTTGTTCTTCTTCTCCTCCTTCTCCTTTTTCTTCTTGTTGTTCTTGTTCTTGTTCTTCTTCTTCTTCTTCTTCTTCTTCTTCTTCTTATGCTTTTTATAGTTCGTTTTTCTTTTGTTCATGTCGCAGTACTCTCTTGTTCGTTAGCTTTCTCTCTGTAACCTATTACAAAACAAAAAGGAGTGACGCCAACTACAACAAAGATAATGTCGGTGAAATATGGTGAAAAGTTTAGCAGACACGTGCCGAAGGATGATCCAGACAGGGAGATTGTACAGGTGCCTGTTGAATGGCTCAAAGATCTTAACCTTGTTGATACTCCCGGTATCCATCCTCTCTTCTTGCTCGTCTTCTTCTTCTATTTTTTTTTTGTCCTCGCTTTCGCCTTACTTATGCCACAAAGGAACGAATGCTGTGTTTACATCCCATCAACAAATAACTGAAAACTTCATTCCTCGAAGTGATTTGGTTTGTTTCTCTTTCTCTCTCTCGCTCTCTCTCTCCAATCCGCATCTGTTTCTCCTCTTATCTTGCAGCTTTGTTCACTCGCAATATTTTTTATCTGTTTTATCATTTCTTCTGTAGATATTGTTTGTTACAAGTGTGGACAGAGCGCTCAGCGAGAGCGAGCACAAATTCCTAGAACACATTCGACAATGGAAGAAAAAAGTGGTGGTAGTACTATCCAAGATCGACAACCTTGAGAACGAACAAGAGCTTGAGCAAGTAAAATCCTTTTTGAGCACAGGACTGAACGACCTTCTCTCTCTCAAACCTAAAATCTTTCCCGTCAGCAGCAAACAAGCTCTAAAAGCAAAACTGCGCATCGCCGAAAACAAAACCGAAGGGAACGTGGACGCAAAAGAAGAACAAGAACGATTATGGAAGAGCAGTAGGTTTGCAGAACTAGAAAGCTATATTCTTTCGACGTTGGATGTTGGCAAAAGGAACAAACTCAAGTTGCGTAATCCTTTGGGAGTGGCAGAGAATCTCATTGCCAAGTATGAATCCGCCCTTTCGGAAAGGGTCAAGTTGGTACAGAAAGACGTGAGCACCATTCAAACCATTGAGGCACAATTGGAGGAATATAAGGCCGACATGCAGAAGGATTTTGTATTTCAACATAGCCGCTTGGACAACGTCTTACTTGAACTTTCGGACAGAGGTACGTTTTGTTTGTTTGTTTGTTTGTTTGTTTGTTTGTTTGTTTGTTTGTTTGTTTGTTTGTTTGTTTGTTTGTTTGTTTGTGCGTTCTTATGTGGGTTGGGCATTGAGGTCCTGTTTTCTAGCTCTCTCTCTCTCTCTCTCTCTCTCTCTCTCTCTTACGTATCATTTTACCTTACCTTTCTATCGTGATAGGAGATAACTTTTTCGAAGAACGGCTCCGCCTTACGAACATGCTACAGATCATAAATCCTGACAAAGTAAAAACCAGTTTCGAACGAGACGTAGTAGGCGAGACCGCCATAACCATCGACCGGCATGTCAGCGAGTTCATCGACTGGATGGTAGAAAAGAACTCTCGTCAATGGAAGCGAGTGTTGCATTATGCCCAACAACAAGCATCGCTTCACGTAAACAGCGGAAGGATGGTTGGCAATGTGAACGTGGACTTTGAGTACAACCGCAAGAAGCTGTTGGAGAGCATTGGCTCTGCCACCAAAGAAGTTGTCAACAGTTATGACAAGAGCAAAGAGGCTGCTAAACTCTCGCAGCAGGTTTGCTCCTGCTTCTTGTTGTTGTTCTTTGTTATCTCTCTACCCTTTCTTGTTAGTTAATGCAAATAATATACAATAATAGGTCCAGTTGGCGCTGTACTCAACAGCGGTGGTGGAAGCAGGTGCTATTGGCATTGGTGCATTGATCACAATGTCCTTGTTTGACGTTACTGGCATCATGGGTGTCTCTGCTCTCGCTGCCACCGGTCTTTGCATCCTCCCTTTTCAAAGGTTCGAAAGATATCTATCTCTTCGCTATTCTCTGTTATCTCGTTCTCTCTGCTGTCTTCCATTGCTCTCTTGCCCTTACCTTTGCTTCATGAAACAACACACAGGGCAAATCTCAAAAGACAGTTCAATGAGAGGGTGCTAAAGCTTCGCAAAGATCTCAGCAAAGCAATGCAAAACCGCTTCGACAAAGAGCTGGAAGAGCATCTCTCCTCCATTCGCGATGCCATCTCTCCCTACAGTCGCTTCGTGAGGACGGAGAGAGAGCGCTTGGACCGTCTCCAGGAGCGGATGCAGCAGAGCAGAGCAAACGTCCGCGCCTCCTCGGAGGCCATCCAAAGCGCCTTTGGGGGTGGTGGCGATGATGAGGAAGAAAACGACGATGATGGGGTGGACAAAGAGGAACACTGACAGTCCTGTCTATCGCGATACGCTCTCATCGCTCTCCGGTTGTTGTCCCATAAAGAAAAGGACATAGTTCGAGGGGTATAAAATGAGGAGAGGGTAACTCGTTGGAGTTTTTTTTATGTTAGGGATGGATCGAAGCCATGGCGGACGCTAAACTTTGAAAGGAATGAACACCTTGGTCAAAACCTTATCCCAGACCAAATGCACTCTGCTTCATAAAAGAGGGGGAGTGCGCGAAAGGAACAGTTTCTTTGCGTTCTTGCCTTTTTTTTGCGGAAGGGAGGTTATCGCGACCTTTCTTCTTTTTGCGGTGGCTTGGCGTTAAAATGCTGTCCCATAGTTGATAGAAACAAATAAAATAAAAGCAGAGGTGGATAGACGAACTTCCGCGGTGTCACACCTCCCTTCGTTTCCCAGTGGCAGGCAGTGACGTCACAACTTTGGAGGGCTGTTCTGCTGTCATTGCTGACGTCACGCAGTAGACCGCACTTTGGTAAAGCCGCAGAACCCTCTTTTCGGAGTGGCAAGGTTTTTTTTTTAATTTTTTCCCCCTTTTCCTCCTTTTTTTTTTTTCCTCTTTTTTTTTGTTGTTAACACACAATAGAACACACAAAGCATGCCACGCTACTCGATTCGGCCGCTGGCCTACTCCAAGCTGCTGCTGCACTCGGCCAAATATCCTCACCAGGCAGTGAATGGAGTGCTCGTAGGAACAACCGAAAGCACAAAGGGAGGTAGGTGCGTGGAACAACAACTTTTTTTTTTCGATCGTTCACTATTTTTTTTGAAGCACGCACACCTTTGCTCACGACTTGTTCCTTTTTTTTTTTTTTTGCTCTCGTAACAGACAATGCGGTCATTGAGGACTATATTCCCCTTTTTCATGGTCACACTCTTGCCCCTCTTCTTGAAGTAGCGATGCACTTGGTGCGTGTCACTTTCTTTTCCCCCCCCTTCTTCACAAAAACATTTTTTTAACTTTTTGATTCTTTCGTCCCCTTTAGATTGAAGAGTACTGCGCAAAGCAAGGCCAAGAAATATTGGGCTATTTCCATGCAAACGAGCTTGCTGCTGACACTGAGTTTGGAGCGTTGGCCCAAAAAATTGCTGATCGCTTATGCCTATGGAATCCAAAGAGTATTGCCCTTTTGGTGCGTTGTTGTTGTTTTAAAATCAGTGTTGTGTTTTTGTGCTCGTGTGTCTGGCAGTGAAATCCGTTACACTCAGGAGATGTCGTAGTATTTTTTGTTTTTTTAAAAAACATTAAAAACGAATGGCACACTTCTATTTTTAAAGCGGAGAAAGAAAACATGAAGAAAACACACTTAGCTTTTCATCAGGTTCTGTTGTTCCCTCGCTTTTTGCAAGGGAACTTCTCCCCTTCCTGATGATATTCAGTCGTGTTACAGCTTATCCCTTTTTCTTATTTGCTTTTTGTTTTGTTTTTTTGCCCACGCCTAATCTTTCTCTCAACGGAACTAACAGTTGGAAGAGCCAAAGAAGAAAGCGACCAACGAAGCAGAAGAGAACACATCAGCCCTCCCGCTTCGCGCCTTTATCAAAGACAGCAACAAATGGCAAGAGAAGAAAGGGCTGGTGGCGCTGCACCCCGACGAAGAGTTGGACAGGGAGCAGTTGCGGCGGTTGTTGTCGGACCCCTCACGCTGCATCCTCCTGCTCAACGACTTTGACAACCATTTGGACGACGTCCACCTCGCCTGGCTCACCCAAAATCCTCTCCTCCTCCTGTAATTAAAAAACAACAACAAAGTTAAACGCACAAACCCTTATAAAGAGAGATTCGGCTAACGGGAGCCATGCGTGACACACGGAGCAATTGGTGTTCTGTCTGCGAGTTTTCGATTGATCGTGAGTGCTGACGTCAATTATTGTAGACAAAGGGGAAAAAAAAAGAAAAAAAGTTACTCCCAAATAGCAGGAGAAGGAGGTGGTTGCTTTTTGGCCTCCTCGCGCCTCTTCCTGCTGTCTGCGCCTGTCGTAAAAACGAGGGCGAGGGCGAGGGCGAGGGCGAGGGCGAGGGCGAGGGCGAGGGCGAAGAAGGTGAAGAGGGCAAGGGCAAGCATAAGCAAGAAGCTGCTCGGCGACGTCGTTTTGATGCAGCTTGTTGTGCTCGCCTTCTTTGAAGTTTAGCTTGAGCTTCTTCTTTTTGTTGCTTTTCCTCTTCTTCCTTCTCCTCCCTTTCTTGTTTCCTTTTGGCTCGCCGCTCCCGTTCGACAATAAATGCCACCCTTTGCGGTGGTGGCAAATAAGCAGGGAAACACCAACAACACCTTGTCGCCGGCGACACCACCTAGCATTCCTGCTCGACAAAAAATAATTGTGATCGAAATTTCACACCCTTGATGCTCACCTGTACGTGCTCGGTGTCATGGAGCATGTTGGCCTCTTGCAATGTGGTTACGTGGATCTCGTTGGAGAGAGCGCGCGTTCATTAAGCCGTTCGTTAAAATAGGCATTACTTATTGCTTCGCTTAGACGGAAATGCGTTTGCTGCTACCGCTGCTGCTGTCCGTCGTTGTGGCTTCAGCCCAGACCGGTGTGTTTCGTGAACTCTTTCTTCCCTTGTCGTTCTTCCTTGTGTTGGAGGTGAAAATAACAACAACAACAACAACAACAACAAAAAAAGGATACTTTTCGCCCGAAGCCACCAACGATGGGCCAAACTGCCCAAAAACCGATCCTTGCGCCTACCCGTTTGTGTTTATGGAAGCCAACGTTTTTGAGGAGTATAGGCTGGATGCCGGAGAATACCCCTTTTTAACTTCTGTTCTTCTGTCACAAAGTTTGGTCCTAAGGTAGAGTCTTCCTTCTTGGTGGTTGCTCCCTCTAAGCTTCTCTTTGCTGTGGTTTTAGTTTGTCGTTTGTTCTGTTCCTTTCTTTGTTCTTTTTGTTTTTTGTTTGTTCTCCTTATCTTCCTTTTATTTTTTTTTCTTACGAGTTGTTGAACCTGTTACAGAAAGTGGACAGGAGCTGGTGATGTTATTCTCAAAGGACAAACAGGCACTGAACCTTGCTTTACATTGTCTCCGTCACCGGTTTCGCCAATGAGCCTCATGTTCAGCGGTATCATTGTGGAGTGTGAAGGAATGGCCTTCAGCTTCTCTTCCAACCACACGCTGGACGTTGAGATGACCAATGTGACGGTTAGGAACTCTGGCGGTGGAGTGAAGATAACAAGGGAAAATGAAGTGGTGAACCACCGATTCGTTTCAACCAACCTTGAACTTTCGAACCTAAGCTGTGTTGGTAATGATGAATCCGGTAAAAAAAGCTGCTTCTCTCTCTCTCTCCCTCCCTCTCCCTCTCTCTCTCTCTCTCTCTCTCCCCCCTAAGCTTGTATCTCTTGCTCCACTCTCTGCAGCGCTCTACTTATCAGATATGGAATGGACATTTAACAACTTAAGAATCGTTAGCGTTGTTGGTTGTTCGCATGGGGGTTTGTATTCTTGTAGAAGGATTACTTATTCTGTTAGCTTATTTGTTGTACTTTCAGCTTTTTTACAGCAGGTCCAAGCAAAGGGTTTGGGAGGAAAGCTGTTGTTTGAAGATATTCAAACTACCGCACTGTATTTAGACAAAGCAGTAATGATCACAGACCTAACCCTCACCGAGTTTCTAAACAATGAGGGAGATACCATGGGTACCTTCTCCATTTGGCTTGTCGTTTAGTTTTTCTTCTCTCATTCTTCATTCATCTCACTTTGTTATCTGACAACAGTGGACATGAGCGGTTCCAGCACATGGGGCAGCACAGGACCAATTTCATTTCATGGGAATACTGCGGATTACTTGATATCAACTGGGGTGCACGGCAGCTTTTTAAGCTTGATACCTCTTGACCTGCAGAACAACATCCTCACCCAAAACACTTTCAACTGGACAAGCATTTCCGATGTGGTCTGTGCTGTCCCCTGTGAAAGTACTGTGCCCACCGAATGCTCATGCCATAACATCCCTTCGCTGTCTTGGGCTGATGGGTTTAGCCCAACCTCAGCTTCGATCCACTTACCCGCAGCCGAAACAACGCTTGTACTTCAACTTCTCATCGACACTTCGGTCCTGCTTGATGATAATTATAAACTTTCGCTGGTAGTGGAAGTCTCTTCTGGGAACGTGCGATACGGACAACACTTTCGCATTGAACCTGCCCCAAGCAACATTAGCGGAGATTCAAGGGTGGAAGTAGAACTGCCCATGGATGGGGTCACTGAAGTAGAACTTCGCATCGAAAGGCTTGTGCAGCTCCCCGCCGAGGCCACCATCTCAATCACGGCAGACATAGACCCCACCTTCCTTGCATTCTTCCTTTCTTGTAGCTCCGTCCAAGTTGTGTTGGACCCACGCCTCCTTGCTTTTCAACCAGATGAGAGCACCCTATCTGTTACCTTTCCAAATGGCAACAAACCAGATCACTCTCTCTCCATCTACGACCCACAACAGGACAAACTCAACAGCTCTGTCGCCGCTCAATTTGCAACTCTGATGGAAGTGGATGAAGAGGGAAGCGTGGTGGCGATGACCTCTTTGCAAGAAACGGACTTTGTGATGGGGGAGCTGGGCAATACCAGCTTCAACTTGAACAATGCTCTTCCCTTCATCTCCTTCTTCACAGACATCACCTCCTTGCAAGAAGGCGACGTGCTAGTGAACGTTACACAACCAATACGAATGCAAATGAACTTCACAATGTTTGCAGAAGAGCAAGTGATCAGTTTTGCTGGAGTGGAACAGGTCATGGCGGCCAACACTCTCAAGTGGAACATCTTTCTCTCTGCCTGGCCCTTCCAACATGAAAGCCATTCCTTGCAGCTCCATCTCTTCATCACCAGTTTGGATGGCGCAGTGGTCTTGCAGGATCAAGAAGTGAAGCAAGGAAAGAACGGGGTGCAGCAGTTAATGCTAGAAACGGAGAACACGCGAATTCCGTTCAACGTTCTGCCCTTGGCGGTGGTGGATGGCGAAGGAGGAGAAGACGTGGTAGCGAAGTGGGTGGAGGAGGAGCAAAAGGTGGTGATCTGGCTGCCTTGGTTCCAGCATTCCTTGTTGTTGGATCCGGACATGTCGCTTCTGGTGGAGAACGAGGAGGAAGAGGAAGACGATGAAGACGATGGACTCTGGTGGAAGATTGTGGTTCCATTGGTGTCGGTTTTGTTGTTGGTCGTGGTTGTTGCTGTTGTTATCTTCGTCCTATGGCGCAGCAAAAAACAAAAGATACACAACATAAGCCGTCGGGGGTCTGTAAACTATTAGCCTCAAAATAAAAAATCTGATGCATTACGTGCTTCACCTGCATTACTGCTGTGGGGAGTGTTTCGACAATGAGTATCCTTCGTACACCGAAGTAAGAGAAGCACCAGCTTAGAGATGAAAACACGTTTGTGTTAGGAGAAGGTGATAAAAGCGTGACCTTCCACAAGTCGGTGAAGACGCGGAAAATCAACAATGAGATGCGGGAACGTATGAAAAGGTGAGGAGCTTAAAGAGTGAAACCACAGGAAAAAAAAAGAACACGAAAGTAACCACATTCTTATGAAACAACAGTACTACTTTGCTTTCCGTGCCACCTGCCAAAGCACACAAACACATATTGTTGCTTTAAGGTGCAATATAATTACCACCCAAGCGTTGCTTCACCTTCAATCTTCTATGATAGCTTCGCTTCTTCAAAAAGATGCAACCCGAGATCGCAACCACAACAGCTACCGCCACCACAATGCTCAGTGCTGGCACTACTATCTTCAACCACAGTAAGTCTTCGCTGTCTCCTTCGCTATTAGATTCTTCGCCATCTTCATCTATCAACAACAGCGAAATGTCAGGATCCAACAACAAAAGTGGTTGAACGATGGCAACTGGATGACTACGTGTTGTCCTACGCCCTCCCACACTGCTGCCACAGCTGGTTCTCCCATTGCCAAGCCCTCATCAACGAGCACCAAAGGCAAAACGTTGAAAGGGATCTCCGTGTTCTCCTTCCTTAGGGTGAAAGCCCACACCCCGGTGTCCTCCTCGTCAAACGTCTCCAAAGCTATCGGTCCATCTTGGCTGATAAGGACGAGACGGAGCTGCAAGGAATGGTTGTGGTTTAGAAAGGGCCAGGAGGAAGACACTCCATTTGAGGGTGTTGGCTGCCATGACCTGCTCCACGCCCGCAAAGTTGATCACTTGCTCTTCTGCAAACATCGTGAAGTTCACTCGCATCACCATTTCTTCCACCAAGTCCACCGTCTGATTGTTTGCAAGGAAGATGGAAGAAATCTCAGCGGAGAAGGATATGAAGGGAAGAGCGTGGTTCAAGTTGAAACTGGTGTTGCCCAATTCTGTTGCCACAAACTCTGTTTCTGCCAAAGATACAGCCGCAATGACCTGTCCGTCTTCGCTCACCTCTTGTAAAGTGAGAAACTGGGCGGTGACGGAGCGATCGGCCAGAGGACGGTTGCCTTGCTCCTCATGAAGAATGACCGTATGATCTGGTTTGTCATTGTTGGGAAAGCTGACAGAGACGACGGTTCCCTCTGGTTGGTAGACCGTGTGGTTGATGGAGGAAGGAGTGAAGAGGAAAAAGGGAATACTTACCGTTCCTCCAAACCATGGTGGGAGGAGGAGCGAAGACAACATTAATCAGGCTGCGGGACAAGAAAAAGTCAGAACTGAAGAATTGGCCTGGTGCAACTTGCAACGTGAGGATTGCTTCTTCCTCCACTTCTACCAGCTTTGTAACGATGATCTCCGCCCGAGAGCCGTTTTGAGGAACCTCGACGGTTAGAAAAGCTATATCTGATGAGGAGTTAAGAGGTGGTTGCAGGAGGTAGTGTTGCCCGTACAGGAATCCCTCTGAAGTGTGCACGATGATCGGGATGGTGAGGTCATCGTTGGCAGGAAGCGGAAGAACCAAAGGAATGATGAGAGAGGAGTCAGAATGTGATATCTGCAGGCGGTCCGAAGAAATATTCCAAGAAAGCACAGGTTTGTCGTTGCAGATGCAAGTTGCTCTAGTGGTGTTGCAAGGTGAGCAACACAAAGTATCAGCCAACCCGGAGAAAGTTGCGTTAACGTCGTTATCTTGGGTCTCGAAAGGGGCAAGACTTTTAAAGTCCGGCAGGCCGCTGTCATATTTTGAATCCCAGTCAATCAGGCTGTTGGCTCTGTTGCCTCTGAAGGCGATAAGGCCCGTTGTCTCCCATGCGTATGGACTAAAGTACGAAACTTGGCAGCACTTGATAGGTTAGAACAACAAGAAACAAGGAGGAAAAAGTAGCGATGCATACCAAGGCTGACCGGCACCTTATTATTGACAATTTCCAATGTTGTGCCATCCGTATGGATGTATCCGCCATAGATACCAAAGACACTATCCATCCCGTTGTTTTGGAACAACATTTTTCCGCCGACGCTTTCCACTCCAGTCCAGTAGAGTGAAATGGCAGCCGTTCGGAAATCCGCTATTGAAGAAAGATATTAAAAGGGTGACTTGAGGAGAGAGAGAGAGAAAAAGAGAGAGAGGAGAGATCGATGGAGAAGGATGAAGTATCGAGTGCACTTACGACTGGACATGCCAAGACAATTGTTGACAAAACTCACATCCTTGAATGTCCACTGAACTCTTTCCAACCGAAACGCTGGGAACAAATAGCATCAAAAAAAAAAAAAATAAAAAAACAAAACAAAACAGCACAGAACAAACCAAGACACCACACGGCAAACATGAAAATGAGAGAAAGAAAAAGTACCGAGGTTTTCGACTGGAGTACAGGAGATGTCTTGGATGATAAGGTTGCTTGTGGATAACGAGAGCATGTCCGGATACATGTCAGTGCGCATGAACATGCCTCCGTTGGAAGACCGGATGACAATGTCCTTCATTTCCACTGACAGAGGAGGACTGGTGTGAAAGTAAAACGCCACTCCTTTGCATCGTATAGTGAAGCCGCTGAAAGCCAAGCTGAGAGGGAGGGTTCCGTCGTCGCTCAGGGCAAAGCACGGCGTTGTGCCTCCTCCCACTCTTCCGATAAGGACCGTCTCCTCTTGCTCTTCTCGCTCCCACCAACGCCTACGTTTTTCACTTTTTGAGACAAACAAGGAACGAACCGAAAGAAAGGAGGAAAAGCTACCTAATGGTAAGGTTTTGTGTGGTGGGGATAGTTTCGTAGAACGTGAAAACTCCACCAGCCAAAACGTATTCTTCAAAGGTTGCTGAGGCTAAAAAAGGGAACGGGCTTGGGCATGGGTCCTCTTCTGGGCAACTAGGGTCCGTGCCAGTTGCTCCGGGTTGAAAGTACCCTGTATTGCATGGTCGAGTCAAGTTTGCTTGAGTTACATAAAAACTAAAACCAAAAAAATAAAAAATAAAAAATAAAATATATAACCACATGACGAAGGGGTGTCTTGTTCACCTGTGTGTTGAGAGAAAGCTAACCATGTGAGTGAAAGCATCATAGCCACTGCAGGCAGCAGCCTTTCGCAGGAAGGTAGCCCTGGCATTTGGTTGCTTTGCTATCAAAAGTTTACTATGGTGTATGATTCTGTGTCTTGATTTTTTTTCTTTTCAGTTTAAGCTCATCCCCACCTCCGTTGTTCAGCTGTATGAAAACGATTGTTGTCCAGCTACCCTCTCACCACCGGGGGGGGGGGGGACTGGACATTCATTTGAAAACATTGAATGAATGTTGAGCCATAAGTGGTCGACACAAAATATTTGATATTACATCACTTTTACTTTATATGCATAGTACTGATGTCATCCCATCCGAAAACGATGGTGTCGTCAACTATTACTAAATATAGCAAATCATGACGTCTGCAAATGTAACGCGAAAAGAAGAAGAAAGAATGGCGGCGAGGAAGAGACTCTAGAGCCCGTGCTGTTGCTTTGCCGGCGGAGCTCCATCTCGTCGTTGTCTTTTCCTTTCCGGACTTGTGCGCCGCTCTCCCTTGTTTGTACGGTGGAATGGCGTTTCCTCCGAGCTTGTTCTGTGGCGGGTTTGTTGTTTCTTCTTCTCTTTCCTACGTTTTCTCTTTCTCTAATCGAATTGAAACATCTCTAAAGTTAAAATAAAAGAAGCTTCTGGCCAAGTGAGTGAAGCCGGTGGCAGAGCAGAGGGGACTTTCGGCTCGTCCACCCACCGTCGGCGTACCGTTCTTACCCGGAGCATGAGCAGTAGAGGCCGAAGCACTTGGGTGTCGTTCGTAATTCGTCTCTTTGATGAAGTAATTTTCACTCGTGGTACCGCTTTTCTTTTTTATTAACCCCACGAACAAGACGAAGAAGAAAACGGTAAAACTGAGAATGAGACGCCCTTGGAAGGTGAACATGCTTCCGGTGGACCCAACAGAACAGACACAGTGAGATAATACAATTGTACCAGTGCGGCGTTGATAGTGGCGAGCACCGTGGCACCGAAGCATTGGAGCAAACGGAGCGGCAGCCACAAACCTCACCACGGCAAGCATCGATACCATGCTCTCCTTCCACCTTTTGAAGGCTGTAAAACGATCTCCTCTCTTTGTTGTTATATTATGAATTATTTATCAACAGTTACTGTGACATTGCTGGACGAAGAGCAGAACGAAAGAACACTGTTCATGCAGAGGCTTTTACGTTTCAGTTCTGAAAGTGTCCAGAGCGGTATCCACAAACTGACGAGGATTCAGGAAGGAGACGATGGCGGCGTTGCCGGACGCCGCGGCCGCCTTGAACTCCTCCAGAGTGATCCTGCCGTCACCGTCGGCATCGGCCTCAAAGGCTTTCTCCAACAGACCGCGCGAGGTGGCTTCCTTGATGATGCGAACAGCTCCTTTCTATTTTTTTTTTTTTTTTGTTTTGGTTTTCAAAAGAAGAAGTGAAGGATCAAACGATCTGTTAAGAAAAGAATGAAAAGAGAAACCGAGAAAGAAATAACCAACCAAAACAATACGAGCGCCCAAGCCGAGACCTTCTTTCTTCTTCTCGTCTTTGACGGCCTCGCCGGCGGTGTTCACGACCTTTCTGATGTACTCGTTGAACTCGGCTTGGGTGATGTGACCGTCTCCATTCTTGTCGATCGCCTTGAACGTAACTTTGGAGAAAAAAGCGAAAAGTTTGGTTTGCGTTTGTAAACAAACAGGGAGAAGGAGAAGGAGAAGGAGAGGGAACTTACATTCGGCCTTCTCTTCCACTGTGCCATAGGCAATAATAGCAATACCATCCAAAAGCTCAAAAGGGTCCACTGAGAGAGACACAGAGAGAACAAGTTAAAGAAAAGAACTGAGAGAGGAGGGGGAAGAGCCAAAAAATGGAACCTTTCCCGTTGCCGTCAGCGTCAAAAGTGCTGAAAGCAAGCTCGGCCGACTCAGGGCTCAGCGCCGGGTTGGGGTGCTTCTCGTGCACTTTGGCCACCACCTTCTTGAAGTGCTTGAGGTCAATCGGTTTGTTGCGCTTGTTGCCGGCCGCGTGGAAGGCGTCCATCAGGGCCTGCACCTCCTCCACCGAGAGCCCCTTCTCGTTGGCGAGCTCCTCCGCGCTTGGCTGCGAACTTCCTCCGTTACCCATTGTTGTTATTGTTGTCTTTATTGTGAAACCAACTATAATGTTGCAACAGAGAGAGAGAGAGAGAGAGAGAGAGAGAGAGAGAGAGAGAGAAAGAGAGAGACCAGCCGGCGGTGTGCCCAGCAACCAATTTAGTGAATCAGTTTGCGGAGAAGTTTGGATTGGGTGGCCTCATAGGCCAACCAGGTTACTGTACTGCACCTTGCCGGCTCAATTCATTACACTTGAGGGTAATTGCTGCCTTCGTTTTAGGTTTCAGCGCCAACAACTGGGGTTCCTTCCGGTTTGAAGGTCTCGCGGGGATGGGTCTTCGAGGGGAGCCTACTCCTATGCCCTCCATCAACCAACGTTTTCAAAAAAATACATGAGGCCTGAATGCAGCACTCTCCGTGAACGCTATAATATCATATAGGAGCAGATTGAGAGCGAAGCTCAGAAAGTCGGAAAAGGAGGAGACAGGCGGTTGCACGTAAACCGAAAGATGATGATGTTTCTGTTCGTTATCTTTTAACAAGCAGAGGTTTAGTGCAGCTGTTTGTTTTTTGCGAGTTTGTCAGCCAAATGCGCCATTCTCTTCTTTCGCTGCTGCTTTGCTCTCATAGTGATCACCAACACTGTCGCTACCACCACAATCACCGCCAGCGCTACCACCACAGGAATCACTATCTTCCACCACAACGCATCATCCTCTCCATCCTTGTCTTTCTCTTCGTCCTCTGCCTCGGTCAACAGCAAGGAAATATCGGGATCCAACAACAATGCGTCAGCGAACCAGGCAACTCTATAACCAGCTTTTGCTCCTCGTCGTCCCAGTTTGCCTTCACCGATCCTGTTTCCTCTTCGTCATCGTTAAGGAGAAGGGCCAGAGGCAAGACGTTCACTGGGATCTCTGTGTTCTCCGTTCCCAGCATCCACCGTAGCACTCCGTTCTCGGCAGCTTCTTCAGCATTAATCAGACTGACGGGCCCATCTTCGCTGAGGAGGAAGAGATGGAGGTGCAAGGCATGGTTGCGATGCTGGAAGGGCCAGGAAGAAAGGAAGATACTCCACTTGAGGGTATTGGCCGCCATGACTTGCTCCACTCCCGCAAAGCTGACCGCTTGTTGCGCAGCAAACAGTTCCACACGGATGGCTTCTGTCAAGTTCAACGAAGGTCATCGGGCCGAAGGAGAGAAGCTATTTCTGTGGCGAAGGAGATGAAGGGCTGAGCGTTGTTCAAGTTGAGGGTTGTGTCGCCTAATTCTTCCATCAAGAAGGTCGTGTCTCTCAATGATACCACGGCCACGGTTGCTCCCTCTTCATCCATCTCCATCAAAGCACCGAACAGAGCAGTGATTGAGCGGTTGGCCACCACCTCATCCCCTTCTACAAGCGAGAGAGTGTGGTCTGGTTTGTCGTTGTTCGGAAAGCTAACTGCCACTTCGCTTTGGTCTGGCTTGAAGACGGTTTGGTTCGAAGGAGCGTAAGCAGCGATGGCGACTTGAAAGAAGTTATTGGAGAGGAAGAAGGAAAGCGCCTGAGTGGCAGCAACATGAACAGTGACGACAGCATCTTGTCTCAAAAGGGGCAGCCGTCTGAGGATAAGTTCAGCTTCCGTCTGATCATGAGGAATGGTGACCATGATGAGGAGCGTGGTTGTGGGTAGATCAACGCTATGAGAGGGAAGAGGTTCTGTGACCAAGTGCTCTCCGTATCTAACTCCCTCTGGTAGTTGCAACACCAAAGGAATTTGAACGTCCGCCAAAGCCGGTGAAGGGATGAAGAGAGGAAGATGGAGTGCAGCTTGAGAAGAAGGGAAATGAACGAGGGAAGGAGAAGAGGATGGAGGAGGAAGAAGGTTGGGAATGTTCCATGAAACAAGAGGAAGGTCATTGCAATCGCAGAATCCAGGCTCTATGCTGTTGCAAGGAATGACACAGATGGTTTTATCTTCTACGGAGGTATCAGCAAAGGTACCACTATCGAGTTGGTTGTCTTCCAGCTGAAGAGGAACCAGACTGAAAAAAATCAAGAACTCCTCCGGGTAATAGGCTAGCAACAAGAACAAGCTATCGCCTGTGTTTTGCCGAAACAACATTAGTCCAGAGCTGAGCCACTTTGTTGGGGCTTGAACTCGTGCTATATTGGTTGATAATATCAGTTGTTTGAAAAGCTACAACAAAAAGATCCAACAAAACAGAGGTAAGTACCGATACTGCCGCCAACTGTGTTTCCCACAAATTCAACATGGTCGGTGGTGAAGTCGCTGTAGAGCAAATAAAGGAGCGTCCCAGAACCTCCAATAATTGTGTTATCTCTGAACGACAGTACTCCTCCGTCTATGCTTCTCCCAATGCCTTCATTTACATGTACGATAAAAGATAATAATTCATCTCTACAGTTATTCAGAAGTTCCACGTTTGAAAATGTCCATTCCACTCTATGGAAATACATTGCTGAGGATAAGAGATAGAAAAAATGAGATCAAGAAACAGTAGGAGGATAAGCAAAGAGGATGAAAGGAAGTAGAGTTTAGTTAACTTACGGTCGTTTGAGGATGCGCAAGATACGTTGAACACCACCAAATTGGTCGTCTTCACAGTGAATGGATTACCGACCAACCCGCCGATAGCTGTGTTGGAACAGTACAAAGCTCCACCAGAATGGCGAATCGTAACGTCGGTAATATCAACGGCAGTTACGGTGGTCTGAGACGAGTTGAAGTGGATTACCTTCGCATTCGACGGTCACTCCGTTGAAGCTTATGTTCTTGGCAGAGTAGGGAAAAAAGTTGATAAAACATGGTGAACCGCCTGTTTGGCCGCGCAGCACAACGGGGTCATCATTTTGTTGTTCCCTCCACTTCCTATTGTGCGAGCAAAATATGAGTTAGCTTGTGGTCAAACATATCAAAACACGCGGCCCTCTAAGCCTCTCTATCGATATGTTTCTTCTCCTCGAAGGAATGTGGGTCTCGAAGCCGGACAAAGGGGATGACGAAGAAGAGTTAAAAAAATTATAGTATAGAGGGACACCTGATGGAAACACTTTGCGAGAATGAGACCGTGGAAGAGAAAGTGTACTCTCCAGCCGCCAAAACAAACTCATCAAAGGCGTGAGCGGCCAGGTAGGGAAACGGGTCTGCGCACGGATTGTCCTGAGGACAGTCCTGGTCAGAACCCGTGGCGCCAACTTGGAAGTAACCTAGGCATAGAAAAAAACAAGATCAACGTTAGTGACGCTAAAGAAAGAAGTAGGCAAGAGAGAGAGAGGGAGAGAGAGAGAGAGAGAGAGAGAGAGAGAGAGAGAGGGGAACGCGAACCAGTTGGAGCGCTCATGATGATCTACACCATGTCGACATGGCCGTTTTAGAAGACAAAGAAATGTTAATCTTTATCATGTCGACATGAATATAAACCAAAAAAAAAAAAGAAGAGATGATCGTCAAGCGACACGTCATGTTTTTTTTGTTGGATCTGGTGCTCCCGTTCATTCATTCATTTAAATGAATGCAGATGTGATTGTTTACGAGTCTTGTCCGATTCGTAGGGGGGTCCTCATAAAGAAAGAAAAACTCAGAAGAATGCTGCACAAGGCAGTGCTGCTGCCGGTTTTGGTGTGTTTTGGCATCGTCTTGGCTCAGACACAAACAGGTAAAGAAAAAGCAAGTTGAAACCGGTCAACTTGGCAGGAAACAACTTTCACAAACAAATAAATATATATTTTCTTAACGATAACAGGTTACTTCCATCCCGAAGCCGGAGGACCTGGTATCGATTGCACTGAAACGGACCCCTGCCCCAATCCTTTTCTTTACATTCAATCGAACGCCTTTTCCGAGTATGTGTTAGCGCCAGCCATCTACACCTTTTCCTCTCCTGTCCACATAGAGCAGTCTTTCACATTACGGTTTGTATTTTACCCTTCTTTGTTGTTCTTGTTGTCCTCCTTCTTCCTTTATTGACATGTGCTATATCTTTTGTTGTTCTTCTTCGTTTTTTTTTGGAACCTCAGCAGGTGGATGAACACAGGAGAAGTACTTCTCATGGGGCACAATGTCTCTTCGCAATGTTTCATACTTAACACGACAGGTTCGTTGGCACTCTCCTTCAAAGGGGTCACTATTGAGTGCTCGCATCAGGCCTTCTACTTCCTTCCTTTCGGCTACTTTGAGTTGAGCATGGAAGACGTTGTCATCCAGAACTCAGCGGGTGGGGTGGTGATCGAACGACCTTCCGGGGCAGGCAATGACAGGTTTGAGCTGTACACAAACGGTTTGGAGATAAGAAACGCAAAATGTTCTGTGCCAGGAAGTACAAGTATGCAACGAGTCTCTCTCTCTCTCTCTCTCTCTCTCTCTCGCTCTCTCTCTCTTATCCTCTTCCTGACGTTACTTCTTGTCTTTCTACCGCGCATTCTGCTTACTTTTTGGTAAAGCGTTCAATGTAGAGACTGTGGACTGGATAATTGGTGATGTAGCCTTCGTGGATTGTTGCGATAGTGGTACATGACCTTTATCCTTGCATGAAACCCAAAGCTAAGTCACTTATGTTTCCTTGGAAAATATCAACAGTGGTGTTGAGTGACTCTAACGCTGAGTGCAACAGTGGAAAGATAACATTCCAAGGCTTCACCGGGTCAGGCACCGCGCTTCAGCTGGAAAACAGCAACCTGACCACCGACTTGGCGACGGTCGAGTTCTTGGATAATACACTTCCGTATATTTGTTCGTTTTCTTTATTTCCCCTTTCAAGCTTGTTCTTTCTTGCAACTGATATAAGCCTCTATAGTCGCCTTTCTTTCCGGTAGCAAATGGCTAAACTCTGGAAAGATCTCTTTTCAACGCAATACTGCCACAACCTTCTTTACTTTGGGCAATTCAATGTACTTTTACAGCCTCACTCCTCTGGATTTCTCTCTCGGCAACGAGTTCGAATTCCCTTTCTACGGATATGCATCTTCAGGAGTTTGCATGTTTGCCTTCTACGGCCCGTTGGAGTATTACGACTGCAACTATCCTCTGGTTTTGTGGAACAATACATTGGAAGACGTGCCAATACAATTTCCATCTTCATCGACAGCAGCATCGCTTGTTCTTCCTCTTCTCATCTCTCCTCCGTCAACAATCGATATGGAACTTCCTTTGGTTTTGGAGATGCCTGATGGATTGTTGTATGGAACACACTTCTCCATTCAACCTCCACCACAACTGATCATCGGCAATAATACTTCGTTAGGACTTGTTGTGGACATTCCACAAGGTGCTGAGCGCGTCGACTTAGTCGTCACGCGAGGAAAGGCATTGAAGGAAGCTGCCACTCTAACGTTGAGAGTACCGGAAGGCTTCTTTGATGCACCCTTTTTCCTCTCTGCAAGCAAGATACATATTCTTCTATCCCCATTCCCTTCTGCTCCTCTAGCGTACAAACCAGAAAAGAGCACAATCTCCATCACCTTTCCAAACAGCAACAAACCGGACTACTCTCTTTCGTTCGCCGCCGATGAGCTTCAAAATAAATCAGTCTTTGCTCAATTCGTTGACATGGTGGAAGTGGATGCAGATGGAGACGTGGTCGTTGAAGCGAATCTAGAAGAAACGGAGTTTGTGGTGCAAGAACTGGGCAACACAACCACCAACTTGAACAACGCTTTGCCGTTCCTCTCCTTCTCCACTATCGTCACGTCACTCCTTCAACCAGATAACATTCTTTTGAACCTGACAGAAGCGATAAAAATGGAAGTGAATTTCACGATGTTTGCAGAAGAGCAAGTCATCAGCTTCGCGGGGGTGGAACAGGTCATCCCCGCCAACACCCTCAAATGGAACGTGCTGCTTTCTTCTTGGCCCTTTCAACATCAAGACCACGCCTTGCGCCTCCATCTCACTCTCACAAGCGAAGATGGCATCATCTCTCTGCAGACAGAGGTCAAGAACGTTCACGAGCAACGGTTGATGCTGAAGACAGAGAACACAGCGATTCCTTTCAACGTGTTGCCGGCTGTCATTGTTGATGGCGAAGCGCAAGATGGAGACGTGATGGCAATGTGGGAGGAAGTAAATCAAAGAGTGGTGGTGGAATTACCATGGTTCGAGCAGAGTATGTTACTGGATCCTGACATGTCTTTACTATTGACTAACAACGAGGAAGAAGAGAAAGATGACGGCGAGAATGACACCCTTTGGTGGAAGATCGTTGTCCCAGTGTTGGTAGTAGTGATTGTTGTGGCAGTGGTTGTGGTGGTGCTCGTTGTGGTAGTGCAGAAATGGCGGCAAGGATCATGCATGAACAAAGAAGTCCAGGCTCAGCGGTCCGTTGTAAACTTCTAGCGAAGATCTTTTGTCCCGCTTTAAAATATATTTTTATGCTAATGTTACAACTACATTCACAATGAAACAACACTCCTTTGGTTGATTCTTGTGCGCCGCTCTCTTCTTTGCCACCACACCACCACCAAAGTGACAACGGCAGCCGCCACCACAACCACCACCACCACCGGAACAACGATCTTCCACCATAACTCATCGTCACCATCCTCTCCGTCCTCCTCTCCATCACTTTCCTCTGCTAACAGCAAAGACATGTCAGGATCCAACATCAACGAATGGTTGAACCATGGCAACTTTAACATCAACTTTCCTTCCTTCCATTCTCCTTTCACATCTCTTGTTGGCGAAGGAGAACCGTCCACAATGGCTAACAGCAAAACGTTCATTGGTACTCGGGTGTTCTCTGTCTGTAACTTGCATTCCCATACCCCTTCCTTTGTTGTATGCTGTGAGAGCAGAGAAACAGGTCCATCTTCGCTGATGACGGAGAGATGAAGAACCAAGGAATGGTTTTGGTGTTGAAAGGGCCAGGAAGAAAGAAGCACGTTCCATTTGAGGGTGTTGCCTGCCATGACTTGTTCCACTCCCGCAAAGCTGATGACCTGCGCTTCTTCAAACATCGTAAAGTTCAGCTCCAGCCTGATCGCTTCTGTCAAGTTCAACGGCACTCCGTCAGGTAGCAGGAAAGAAGTAATTTCGGTGGAGAAGGAGATGAAAGGGAGAGCGTTTTTGAGGTTGAATGCAGTGTTGCCCAACTCTTCTGACCTCCATTCCACGTCTTGCAAAGACACTGAAGCGACCACTCCTCCATCTTCATCCACCTCTGTCAAAGCAACAAACTGAGCTGTGACCGAGTTGTTTTGAAGACGTTCGTCCGAGAAAAAAAGGGTGTGGTCCGCTTTGTTGGCATTTGGGAAGGTGACTGCGATGGTGCTCTCCTCTGGTTTGTAGACAGGAGGATCAGAAGAAGCTGGGAATAAGACTGCCTGCATCTGGTTTGCCGAGAGGAAGAACGGAGGATTGAAGTAGCCGTCCGGCACCCTCAGCGTGAGAGTGACTGCCTCCCGCAATGCTGTCAGCGGCGTGATAGCCAACCTCAGTTTTTCCTCCCCTTGTGGAATGTTCACAATGATTTCCAACGATGAGTCGTTGAAAGGTTGTGATGGTGAAGGTAGAAGGGTGAAGTGTTGCCCGTGTACCACTCCATCAGGCGGCGCCAACACCAAATGCAGTTCCATGTCGATGGGTGATGGAGGGGAAACGTAAAGAGGAAGAACCAGTGATGGTGCTTCTTCAATAGTAACCTCTCCCCACGAGATCAGAGATTGGTAAATGCAATCACAATACTCTGGTGACTCATCATCGCAAGGAAGGACGCACAGATCTGAGGTCGAGGCTGTGATAAAGGTGTACTCAAATTGGTTGTCCACCATACGAAGCGGAATGAGGCTATAAAGCTGCGTATCCCGACCGCCTGCTGAATAGATATCAAAGACTACCGAAGCAGAGTTGCGTTCAAACGAGACTAGCCCAGTACTGCGCCAATTGCTGCCTCGCATTACGACTTTTGGCCGAGTTCGATGTTAGAGAGAAGGAAACAGAATACAAGCAACAAAGAAAGGAACGAAACGGAAAGAAAGCAAAAATAATGACACAGTTTCAACGACAACAAACCCATAGCCTCAACCTCATTGTCCAAAAACTCTACCGTCGCCAAGTCAGTTATCATGTCCGAATGATACAAACTCAAAACGGGGGAAGAACGAAATCGTTGAAACGTTATGAAACCACCGTTGCTTATGGCGCTTGAATTGTCCAGCACAACTGTTGGTTTGTAGTTTTCACAACAGAGCGGTTAAAAACCATTTAACCCTTTTTTCAAAAGCAAAAGACTTTTCCATACCAGAATTGCAATGGTTCTCAAGCTTCACTTTGCCAAACACCCAGTCGACGTTTTTCAAGCTCAATGCTGCGGTGCAAGGGGTGTCTTTTATCACCAAACCAGCGGTGAAGAGGGTATACTGAGGTGTTGGAATCACACGGTCGTTTTCTATAAAGAGTCCTCCTGAGTTTTGAATGATCACATCTTGGAGAGACAAAGAACCGCTTTGGTAAGGAATGAAGTGGAAGGCCAGCCCGCCTTGACACTCGATGGTCAACGATCGGAAGGAGAGGGTAATATGAGGAGCACTCTCACTGAGGCTGAAACATAACGCACTCGTGGTCTGGCCCAAGAGAAGGACTTGCTGTTGTTCTCCTTTTTCAACCCATTTTCTGTTTTGCCAAAGAAATGTTTTGTTTGAACGACTTACAGACGCATACAGAAGCCGAAAAACAAACCTCATGGTGAAGGAGCGGGATAGATAGACGGCGGAGGTAAAAGCGTATGTGCCCGCTGCCAAAACATACTCCGAGAAGGTTGCCGAGGGGATGAAGGAAAAAGGGTCGGCACAAGGATCCGTTTCGGGACAGGTCGAGTCCTGTCCGCTTGCTCCCTGTTTGAAATAACCTATCGTTTCAATTTTGGTTACCAAGAGAATTGGCTGAACAAGGAAAGGGCGTTACAAAAAAAAAAAAAAAAAACAAGCAACCCGTACCTGTTTGGGCTGAAGCAACGCCCACACAAAAGCACAGGACGACCACAGTCAACGCGAACTGGTGCATTGCTGCCGTTAAAAATGTAAAAACAAAAACAAAGGCCGTTTTAATTTTGTTATAGTCGCCTCAATTCATCTAACCGATCGCACCAATGAAAATTCAAACATATATCTCTTAATTACTATAAATGGATAAAAATTGATCTTTGTCGACAAACGTTACCAGCAGCAGAAGAAGGACAGAAGATGAAGCAGAAGAGGAGGGCACGTTCGCCCGTCGCTTCCCGCTTGCCGGCGGAGCTCACTCTCTTCCTATTCTCCTTTCTCGACCTCCCAGAGTTGTGCGCTGCCTCGCTCGTGTGCAAGGACTGGCATGGCGTGGCCTCCGACTATGCCCTTTGGCGGGTTTGTTACAAACGCTTTTTTCTTTTCTTTTCTTATTCTTATTCTTCTTCTTGAAAAAAAAAACAATAAGAACCTTTTTGCAAAGAGCGTGAAACGGCTGAAACGCAGCAACAACGTAGGAAGCCCTGTACTGACCCGCAAACGTGAGTTCACTCCCTGTTTTTTATTTTCATTGTGGTGAAATGCTAAACTATTTCTCTCTCTAGCTCTCTCTCTCTCTGTGGGAATAACAAAGGTCACGAAACAGAAGCAACTAAAAGGGATCGTTCGGGACGTGGAGGGACGAATCGCCAGCGGTTCCATTGCCTGTCTCATCGATGAAGCCATTTACACCTCTGGTAACTCTGTTCTCTTTTCTTCTTTATTCTCTTTTCCTTTTTTTTTCTTTTTTTCCGTTAGTTTTTATTCTCTTTTCTTATTGTTATGCAACAAACATAACAACAGACGACAAGTTTAAGGAAGAGTTTATCATTACATACCCAACATTCATCACTCGCTCAGCTTTGTTCCTCGAGTTGCTGCAAAGATATGATGCAAGCTTATTGACGTTCAACGACGAAGCAGATGAGGCAGAAGAAGGAGAAGAAAATGAAAGCAGCGAAATGGAGAACATGAAGAAAGAGGGAGAAAGAGCGAATGTGGCTCTGAGAGAAGGAGAGCGGTTCTTTTCCGTGGAGCAGTTGCGAGAAGAACGTGAGCAGATGGCGAAGAAAGCATACAAAGACGAAGGTGAAGATGATGAAGAAGCTTTTGCAGAACTTTGGAGAAAGAAGAACGTTTGCTATTTGTTGGCCAAATGGTGCTCTTCCTGTTATTTCGAAGACTTTATGCAGCACGACAAAAATGAAGAGCATGAGAACAAAGAGAACGAGAACGAAGCAGAACAGGAAAAGATGAAAGAGGAAGAAGAACGAGGGAATGAGGTTGCGCTTGCTCTGAAGATCTTTGTGCGAGGCATCGTTGCTCGCGACTTTGCGAGGCTCGCTACAACTGACGATGAACAAACCGCAAGATTGAAAGATAACATCGAAGAAGATGAGAGGAATGGTAAAGACCAACAACCAAAACAAGAAGGAAAGAAGAAACGAAAGAAGAAGAGCAAGCTTGGCACTTTGTTTGGGCGAAGAGAGCACAAAGAAATAGAAAACAGAGATGAGAACCGAGCATCAACAAAGCTGGCATGTTCTGTCAGAGAGGAGGCTTTGCATAGCTTGCAAAGTATCATAGCTGACTTGAACGAAGCAACAAAACGAAAAGAGAAGAGCAAGGAAACACATGGAGCTTTGGACAGTGAATTCGTGGTTCAGGCTCTTCTTCCAAGAATCGAATTGGGACAGTGCCCTTCTCTTGTGGTTTGTCTTTTTGTTTTTTTCTTTGTCGCCTTCTATATTGTTGCTAGGTGTCGTTGTTGTAGTCTTCTTGTATTTTGTTTCTTCTTCTCTTTCGTCTGCTTTTTGACTCTTTCTGTTTGCTGCTTCTCTCACTTCCTTACTCTTCTTTCCTTTTCATAGTGGCCCAAAAAATCAGAGACACTGGAATGGAGCAACATTCCTGCAGTGGAACTTGCTCGACAAATGACGCTCCTTCATTACTTCTTTTTCTCTCAGATCACTGTACGTTCACATAATGTTTGTCGTGTTACGCTTTTTTCATTCTTTAACGTCAAGCCAAAACACAAAGCGAAGAGAACTGCTGCGCAGTCCATGGCTGAACCAAAATCGTGCAGAACAACACTCCTCCATCCTTCACATGACCAATCACTATAACTCTGTTGCAAAGTAAGTGCATCTTCTTTACTTCTTCTGCTTCTTCTTCTTCTCCTCCTCCTCCTCCTCCTCCTTCTCTTCTGCTTCTTCAATTGCTTTTCCATTATTCTCTTTATTCCTTCTCATACATCTTCTTTTCAACAAAGTTGGGTCATTCGCTCTATTTTAGAGCCAACAAAAGTGGCTACTCGTGCAAAAGTGATGACCTACTTCCACAATGTCATTCAGGTATGTGGTTTAACTATTATTTTTTAACTGTTCTCTGAACTTCACGCCAACAACATAAAGGAACTGGACAAGTTGGGAAGTTATCATGCTTTGTTCGCAATTGTCGCTGGCGTCAATAGCTTATCAGTGCATAGACTCAAACAAACCCGCGCACACTGTCCCCAAAAGATTATAGAGGTTTCTCTCTCTTGCTCTCTCATGCCTTTTAAACGATTCAAAACTGCTTTTTGTAACATACTGTGACGACAGGCGTTTTACTCTTTTGATAATTATCGTTTGTCTGCCCATAAACAACTGCGAGAAGTCATGGCAGCGCGCACGCCTCCTCTTATTCCTTATCTGTATGTGTTTAGCAATGACGTTTTCTCTTTGTCTTTTCCTTCTTCTCTGAGGTGACATTGCATTAACTCTGTAACAATAACAGTGGCATGTACCTCACTGATCTACTCTTCATAAGTGACGGTAATCGTGATATGACGGCAGACAATCTCATCAACTTCCGGAAGCGAGTGCATCTCTCCACCACCATCTCTGCCGTGAAACGTTTCCAACAACATCCCTTTCACCTGCAGCCAATCCCAGAGGTGATTCACTTCCTCCTGCACCTTCCCTCCATCACCGAAGAGGAGTGCATAGCACTCTCCTGTAATAGAGAACCACGCAAAACATAGAGTCTACTGTTCTATGAAACTCTCTTTAGAGAAAGCAGAACTTTTCAAGGACCATGCGAAAGCTACCACTTTCTTTCATCATCCACCTCCATCACTTTGTTTTTTTGTTATAGAATTGCAGGTAAAATGAATGATCATTGCGTATACTTCAATTTTGTGGTCAACGAAACGTGAAGAGTTGCCAGTGTATGACTCGCCTGCTCGTGAACCGTGTGTGATGAAGAGGGGTAGGGAACATCCGGTTGAGAAAACCGTGATGCTTCCTGGCCTTCGTCGTTCGAACTTTAAGGGACGTTTATAACAGATAATTATCAAATTATCAAATATTTTACCTATTTATTTTCATATTTTGTTGGACAATTAAGAAGAAGAAGCAGAGGCAGACAAAGAACAAGAAGAAGGACAAAGACCAGAAGAACAAAAGAAGAAGAAGAAATAGAAGCGGAAGGAAAAGAAAATGTTCAGTGCATTCAAAATGAAATGGAAAAAGAAGCATTACGGTGTGACCACGACGACCGATGGTGGTGCTGGCGGTGGCTCCTCCTTTCCCTTTGGAGACCTTCCGATGGAGTTGCAGGTGGAGTGCCTGAAATGGTTGGGTCCTCCGGGTCCGGACTGGCTGCATTGCTGCCTGGCCAACCGCCTCACGTGTCAACTTTGTCATGACCCTACCCTGTGGCACCATTTTTGTGACCTCAGAGGGATACGCATGCCAGAAGAAGAAGAAGAAGAAGAAAAAGAAGAAGGAGGAGGAGGAGAGAAAGAAGAAGAGCCAGCGGGCGAAAGCTGGAAGAATTTGTACTTGAGCAACTGTTCGTGCTTTGGTGCTTTTTTTTTATATTTCTTATATTATTATTGTTTTAAACTTTTTTTTTGTCTTGTTGCAAAAGTGAACCATTTGGTCTTGTTTGGGGATAACAAGGAGGGAAGCCTTTCTCTCAGCGCTAATCAACGGACGGTCACCCAACATAGCAGCAGCAACGGCCATTGTAAATGCAGGAGCGCAAACCAGTGGACCTCCGGTATTCTTGTCTTCTTTCTTCTTCTTCTTCTTCTTCTTCTTCTTCTTCTTCTTCTTCTTCTTCTTTCTTCTTTCTTCTTCTTCTTGTTCTTCTTGTTCTTCTTCTTCTTCTTCTTTTCTTCCTCATTCTCCTTTCTTCCTCTCCTTATTCTTCGTACATTGCTGCTTATCTCTTTAAACATGATCCTAAAAGGGAAGCATTACTTTGAGGTTACCATCGACAAAACTCATCAACAAATCTTCATCGGCATTCTTCCCGTGTCCAAAGCCACCTCTTCTAACTCCATCGTTGGCCATTCCAGCGATCCTGGTTTGATATTCTCTCTTCGTCCTATTTCTAGTTCTTATGCTTTGTTGTTGTTGCTGTTGTTGTTGTTGTCTTATGTTGTTGTCTTATGTTGTTGTCTTATGTTGTTATCTTATGTTGTTGTCTTATGTTGTTGTTGTTTCTTTCTTCTTGTTCTTCTTCTTCTTCTTCTTCTTCTTCTTCTTCTTCTTCTTCTTCTTCTTCTTCTTCTACTTCTTGAGCTCTGGTCACGATAATAATTACAACATTCCTCTTTCTCTGCTCTCTTTACCAGGATGGAGCGTCATTCCATATACATGTTACCTTCTTGGCAATTACGGAAAGCAACGGGTTCCGCCGGAGGGGTTAGCAAGAGATACACGGTTCGAAAACGGAGATGTTATAGGCATTTATCTTGATGTTGATGCAGGTTTGGTGCTCTCGGCTCTGCTTCTTCTCTCGCTTTCTTGTTAACATGGTATTCTTATTCCTTTCGTCAGGCCACTTGTTCTATTTTCGGAACAAGAAGTACTTTGTAGGTTTGAAGGGCTGCGACGACATTCGCCAACAACAACCTTATTATGCCGCCGTCAGTTTGCTGCTGAACGAAGAGCAAGTGACCTTCTCTTTCCCTGCCGTCATTCCTGAGTTCGTTCGGAGTCATGTGAAGGGGCTCCACTGATGGACAACCGAAGCAGGGAATAAGGTGAGAAAGAAGAAAGGAGTTGTTATCAACTATGACAAGGCGATGAGTATGAAGGAAGAAAGAGAGCATTGTTATTTAAAACAAAGAAGAAGAAGAAAATAGCAAAAGGGTTGCAAGGCTTATAGACGAGAGCCAGTCAGATCTACAATCGAGTCTCCAGTGATGTCGCTGATCTTCTTGCCACAAATGGCTTCAATGAAGGCTGAAGTCTGGTACCTCAGGTGGGGCTTCTCCTCCTTGGCCGCCTTCACGATGACCTCGGCCACCTCATCTGAGGTCTGCCCCATCGCGTAGGCGTCCTTGGTGCCCGCCACATAGCTCTCCAACAGCTTGGAGTAGAACTGCTCCTCGTCTCCCTCCACGGTGGCCACGGAGCCTTTGGCAAGCACGTTCTCCACAAAGGCGGAGTGGACCGCGCCGGGTTCCACCAGAACGATGTCCACACCGAAACGCTTGGTCACAGGGGCCAAACTCTCCATCGCTCCCTCCACGGCAAACTTGGCCGCGCAGTAGGCATCGTTGAAAGGCTGCCCTATGAGACCGCCCACGCTGGTGACAGAGATGACACGCCCCGAGCGAGCGCGACGCATGTGGGGCAGGACCGCCTTGGTGAGCTGCCATACGCCAAAGAAGTTGACCTCCATTGCGCTGCGGAGGTCCTTCTCCGAGACCTGCTCCAAGGAGCCCAGCTGCCCCGCCCCGGCGTTGTTGACGAGGAGGGCGATGTTGCCGTGGGTGGCGATGACCTGCTCCACGCAGCGGTTGATGGACTCCAGCGAGGAGACGTCCAGCTGCTGGAGCTCCACCTCGACGCCCTCCTTCTGGGCGCGCTCCTTGAGCTCCGTGGCCTTGTCGAGGTTACGCATGGTGGCCACCACGTGGAAGTCCGCCTTCGCGAGGAGGATAGCTGCCGAGAGGCCGATTCCCGTGGAGGTGCCGGTGATGAGAGCGACGGGCTTCTGTGTTGCCATATTGTTCTTGGTTCTGTGTGTTTTCGTTCTTCTCAAGCGAGAAAGAAATGTTTTTGCTTGACTTCTTTTTTTTATATATTTATAAAAAGTTTTAGTCCTTTATTGCCATTTTAAAGCGGAGAATTTATTGCCTCAAGGAATTGTACCCTATTGGTTTTCGGGGATTTATTCGGCCAATTGGGGATTTAAAGATTCAAACATTTTTCAGATCCTTCATAGCCCTACCCTGTTCAAACCACTTTTCGTTCTTTTAACTCCCATAGAGCCCAAGTCGGTGTCTTGCTGTTCAGACGTCCCACGTGACTGACGCCAAGCGGCCGAAGCAACCAGAAGAGGGACCAGGGGGGGTGAAGAGAGTTAGAATTGCGAGCTGCTTCGACTGCTTTGCTGCTCTTTCATTGTTCCTCTTCTCCGTCGCCATCAAAACAGTTCACAACGCTGCAAGCAAACCAAAAAGAAGAACGAGAAGGTCGGTCGTCTGGGGGCGGGAAAAACTCGGTCATTGAAGAAGAAGAAGAAAAAAGAAGAAGATAATGGTTTGGGATAAAGCAACAGAGAAAGAAAGTGCAAAGGAAACGGCCCGCCTCTTCCTTTTGTTTTTTCTTCTTCAGTGGGAAGCTCTGCGCATCCGCTTCTTTATTTGCCAACTCGTTTGCAACCCAACGACACGGACGAGGGAGAATGCAGGCAAAAGGCTCGTTGAAGGAAGTCATCCTGGAGAGGTAGGCGGATAGCCCAGGAGGAAGGCGATGGTGGGGAGAGAGAAAAGATGGGATGCTTGCGGTGGAGAGTGATGAGATATTGGGTTTGTGTGTTGGTTTGTTGTTGTTTTTGAAACAAAAAAAGTACAGAGAAAGGGGGGAAAAAAAGAAGGAAAAGAGAGTTTAGTCGTCTCTGTCGTCAAGATCCGCAATCATGTCCTTGTCCACTTCCGCGGCTAGAGAGAGAGAGAGAGAGAGTGAGTGAGTGAGTGAGTGAGGATTACAATTTTAAAAACCATAACAGCAGTGAAGAGCATAGAACAAGAACAAGAAGAGAAGGAATAGAAAAGGGGGAAGAGGACAAACAAGAGCGAAAGTAACAAAGGAGAGAAGGGAAGAACAAGAAGAAAAAAAACAAACCTAAAACGACAGGGCGAGAAAGAATGCTCTTGGCCTCGGCAGATTTGGCCAAACCTTTGGCTTGCTTTCCTTCCTTGTTCTTGATCCTCGGGTCAGCGCCGTTGTCCATCAAAGCCTTGATGCAAGGGATGCTGTTCTTGGCAGCAGCCTTGTGCAGAGGGGTGTTGCCCTCGTTGTTTTGAATGTTGGGGTTCGCTCCGTTGTTCAACAAAATCTCCAAAGTTTCTGCAAGAGGAAGGAAGGGAGGCGAGGAAGGAGAATGAAATAAAAGAGAAAGAACAGCAAACGAGCGAACAACAATCGAGAAAATGGAATAGAGCAGCGAACAGAGCCGGAGAGAGAGAGGAGAGAGAGAGAGAGAGAGAGAGAGAGAGAGAGGGAGGAGGAGGAGGAGGAGGAGGAGGAGGAGGAGGATGGAAGAAACCCGACGAAAGGGGAAATCGAAACAAAAAAAGCAAAACGGTGGCAAGAGAACAACGTCAGAACATGACAACGAAGAAAGAAGAGAGAAAACGAAAGCGTAGCAATAAGTACCGGGATGGTCGTGGTGAGCACTGTAGTGCAGAGGAGTGTTGCCGAGAGCGTCTTGGTTATCCACGTTCGGCTTTTTCTTCTTGCCCAACAACTGTTCCATCAACGAAACATTTCCTCTTTGGGCAGCCGCTCGCAGTTGAGGTTCTAAAGAAGAAAAAAAAAGAGAAGATGAAGAGAGAGAGGGAGAGAGGGAGAGAGAGAGGGAGGGAGAGAGAGAGAGAGAGAGGGGGAGAGGGAGAGAGAGAGAGAGAATGAGAAGAGAGAAAAAAAGTAGAGAGAAAAAGAAAAGAGAGGAGAGGAGAACAGCTAGCAAGAGAGGTTTTTTTTGTTTACCGTATTCGGTCATTTTTGGTTTTTTTTTGCGGTTAACGACAAGAACAAGGGCAGGAAGCAAGGAAGGAAGCAAGGAAGCAAGGAAGCAAGGAAGCAAGCAAGAGGAAGACGGCAGCTACCTGCACAGTGGTAATCCTTTGTTATTTTCTTTTCGTTTTTTTTATTATTTTTTTTTATGAATTCTAAAAAAATCTTTTTAATATTGAATTGTAAATTTGACCTTAAAAGGCAATAATTTCGGAGTTTGACGGAGTTGAAATGACTGGGACACGATCCGTCCCTTTGTACAGAAAAAAAATGTCCAAGGTGGCACATGAACACGTAACGGGGGTTCGAGGCCTCCGTGGTTCTCGTTCAAAGCCACAATGCTGCCCGCTTTAAGCGGTAATGCCGTGCTCATCGCTAAAGAACTCCACTCCCAACAACGACATGAAATGATACTTCAAGCTTGACTCCGGCAACAGCTAGCAGCATTGTTTTTTTTTTTGTTTATCAGTGAGTCCATCAACACAGAGAGAGAGAGAGAGAGAGAGAGAGAGAGTGAAACAAAAAAAGATACGCACCATCTTGAAATGAAAGTAAGCCTCATACGAAAGCATGGTAGCATTGCTCCAAAGCTTCTCCAACGAGCTGCAGCTGGCCACAATGTAGCTGGTGGCCACCGGCGTCAGCTCATAGCAGCATTGCAGGTTGAGCTGCCTCAGCCCGCCGCATCTGCCGCCTTCGCACCATCGCATGATGCCCCAGTCGGTAATGCGGTTGGAGTGAAGGTCCAGCAAGCGGAGTGAGGTGGGTTGGTGTCGGCCTAAAATGCTCAGTGCGCCATCGTTCAGGCAGTCTCGAAGCACCAATATCTCCAAAGAGGTGCAGTTGCCTATCGCACGGAGCCACTCGCAGTATTGTGCGTCCTGTGGAGAAGAAGAGGATGAAGAAGAGAGAAGGCAGGAGCGAGGACGGATACAGAGGCGACGAAGTTGGCGGCAGGATTGGAAGAAGGGGACTAGGCCGGTGTCGGTTAGGTTGGGGCTTTCGGGAGCGAAGAAGCTCTCCAGCTTGGGGCAGTGTTTTGCTAAACTTAACAATCCTATTTTTTTTTTGGGTATTAGAGAAGAGAACAGGAGAACGAAAGCACAAGACAGGGAAGAGAGAACGAGTGCGAGAACATGAGAGAGAGAAGAGAGAGAGAGAGAGAGAGAGAGAGAGAGAATAAAGCTTAATAGATAACCTTTGTCGTCAAACTTGCGAGGGACATAGAGCTGACAGAGATTGGAAAAGGTTATTGAGGCAGCAAATGCATCCGGTTCCAGGAAGTTACAGCTCCTGAAATTCAACAGCTGAATGTTGGAACTAGTTTTGCTATCGCGCAGTGCCGCCAATCCACTTTTGTTGTGAAAACTCATCATCAGAACAACAAAAGAAGCAAGAAAGAAACACAAGAAAGAAACGTACGCAGCATTGAGTCGAGGCGGACAAACGAATCGCTTCAGGTGATCACAACGTTGGCAAAGGACACGAATGAGCTCCTCGCAAGCCGCCTCTGAACCATCCGCCAATACGCCCCCACCAATCAGGATGGCTTCCAAATCCAAAAAGTCGCTCTCCTCCTTCTCATGAGCTCCTTCTTTCGACGGCGAAGAAACTCCAAACGAGCCGTTCACAGTGAGATTCCCAAGTCCATCCAAAGAAATGGCTCTCAAGGAAGGTTTGCAACCCGCCAGCAACGAACGAATGCCCTCATCGGTAACGTTCGAGTTGCTGTGCAACTGGAAGACGCGCAGCTTCTCGCATCTTCGCGCAATGCTGCGTAGCGCCTCGTCCGTGAGAGAGTAACAGGAGATTAAGGAGAGTTGTTGCAATGTGTCGGTGAGGCCAGTTTGTTTCTGGAGGATGAGGTCGAGCACTTGGTCGGTGAGGTCGCAGCTGTCGAAGCGGAGGGTGGAGAGCTGAGGGAGAGGGTGTTGGGAGAGTTGAAGCAGGTCTTCCTCATACTTGATGTCCTTGAGAGTTAGCTGTTGGATGGCGGTACATTTGGTAAATGGGCCTATTGGTTGCCAGCATGATGGTCCTCCTTTGTTCATGTATATATTAGGACAGAAACGAATAACAAGAGGAGGATGAAGAGCGAAGCCATGGCGAGAAAGAAGAGAGAACGAAAGTAGAGAAAACAGAGCAGAGAACAGAGGAAAGGAATAGCTAACCCTTGAGGGTCAAACACCTCAACGAGGTTTGGAAGGCCTCGACGATATGGTCAAGTATAACAGGAGTCATCTTGCAGTTGCTATCGGAAAATACGGGAAGCTCAAAGCTTTCGATGGAAGATAATGTCTTGCATAGCTCGATCAATTCCTCGTTTTGCCATTCGCTCTTTGTGTCAACGAGGAAAGTTTCCAGCGTTAGGCTCTTCACCTCCACGAAAAGCAGTTTCTGTAATCTCTGCAGCCCGTATTGAAAAGATATGTAAGAAGGAAAAAAGGAGGCAAGAAGGAAGGAGGAAGACAAAAGGAAGAAGGAAGAAGGAAACAACAAGAGGTGGCGTACATCAGTCATGCGAGGCGAACATATTTGGGCAAAGACGCCAGGCCTCGGTAGACGCGAAATAGCATCCTGTTGTTCATAGCACTTCAACGAGGCCTTAACGAACTTATCTAGGGAGGTCTCGTCCATGGCCAAAGCCTTTTCAGCGCCCTCTCTGGTTCTCTTAAAGAGGACCCTTCGCACTTCCCGATGGGCGACATTTTTGTCACCAACTACGCTCAGCCAGAACTGAAAGTTGGTGACGGTGAGAACAAAGCACATGGCGATGACATATCCGACGGTGGCTTCCTTGTTCTGTGGTTGGAACTCCAAAATACTGCCATGAATAAATGAATGGTTCGTCAAGAGAATGAATGAGGAATGAAGAATGGAAAGATGAAAGAAGGCATACGTCTCGTAGACAAGTGTGGCCTGCATGAGAAGAGAAGCAAACGTGCCATCCTCTTTCGGAACATAAGCATTGTGCAAAGAAATAAGCTGGGGACATTCTGCCAACAAGTGAGCGACCATCGCTTCTGTTCCGTTCATCTCGAAACAGACTCGAAGTTGCCGTCGAGCTTCGACATAGTCAAACTTCTCTCCAGCGAGGTAAAAAGCAAAGGCGATTCTTGCCTCCCAAAAGTTGCCACCTTTTAAGAGAAGACAGTAGTTGAAGCCTGCTTCGGCTTGTTCGGAGTACCCGCGATAACTTTCCGCTTTGTGGCCTACCAGCTCGGAGTCTCTAAAGCAACGTATCAACCTTGACAAATGTTGGTTGGTCTTTTTGAGTAAAAACGAAAGAAGTTAGAAACAACCAAAAATGAGATGCTGCAATGAACCAGAAAAGCAGAGAAGCAGAGAGGAAAGAAAAATAAATAGAAAAAAGGAAAGAGATATGAAAACGTGGACAACAAGGAAACGTACAATGGCGAGACGCAAGTGTGACATGGGGTCACCAGTTCCAGAGTCTTTCACCATGTTAAGCTTTGTACGGGCAAACGACAACAGTGACAATGCTTCGAGCTGGTTGTGCAGGCGAATCTGTTCCATTGCATCCATGAACAACATTGTTCCTTCCGCCATTTCCGTTATGTACATGTGTTTTGTTAGGATTTTTACCTGTTTAAAAGAATATACGAACACAATAAGAAGACAGAAGAAAGAAGAAGAAGAAGAGGAGAAGGTGTACATTTTTGAGGTCGGTATCAACGATAACAGCATATTTTTTACCAGCAAGAGAGTTCATGACCCTTGAAGAGAGAACCACTCCCGCCTTTGCTGTAAAGCGCTCCAACAACAATCGCATATCCACTTGCATAAGACCCTAAGCATAAAGAAAAGCAAAAGACGTAAATAAGAGTTTTAAAAAAGGAGAGAGAGAGAGAGAGAGAGAGAGAGAGGGAGCAAAAAACCTTAATGGTTTGGCTGCTGAGCACAATGTTGTACTTCTCCTCCATTTTATGCTCAAGGAAGCTAAGCCATGCTATAGGTCGCTTATCATAGATGTGCGGCTCTATATTGACCCTATGGCCCAGAATGGTATTGATGAAGTTGATGGTAATTTGCTTGTAGGGCTCCTCAAAGGTAGTTTTGATGGTCCTCATCTCCTCTCTCAACATGAGGCGCAGTGCGTTCTTCAACACTCTGGCTGTCATTTCCACCAGCAACACTTGTGTCAGTGCTGTTGTGGACCGTTGTTGAGAGGTAGGAGAACGAAGAAGCGCCTCTCGAACGAGTCCCAAGTATCTCATGTTGACTCCCTTTTGATGCATGATAGTGGACAACAAGCCTGAAATCTCACGACACGCCTCCTCCATATTACTGTTGTTGCAGAGCTGTTCAAACTGACGGGCAAGAGTGTCGGCCATGTCCGCCACTCGAACCGTTTTGAGGAGACGAGTGGCCTCGCGCACGTCGATAGCATGCTGTCTGGCGTTCTCATCTCCTAATTCCCAGGCGCTGAAGGTGTCGGAGCTGAGAGGTACGGAGTTCTCGTAGACAAGCTCGGGGCGAAGGAGGTTGTAGAAGATGGCGCGTTGGTTGATGCGGAGACTGCGAGCGTCGGTGGCTCGCTCTGGAAACTCTGGTGGGAATAACCTTGCCAGATCTACATTGATTGATGTGAGAGGGAGAGGGAGAGAGAGAGAGAGAGAGAGAGAGAGAGAGAGAGAGGGAGAGAGAGAGAGCGAGAGGGAGAGGAGAGAGAGGGAGAGAGAGAGAGAGAGAGAGAGAGAGGAAAAATAAAACATGAAGAATAAGAGAAAAGAGTACCTAGAATGTAATAGTTGCCATCCTGACCTATATGTCCCTCCAAGTCTCCAGGACCTGTGATTTAGAACGGATAGTTAACTAGTAGGCCTTAGATAGAGATGGAAGACAGAAGAGAAGAGGTGATAAGGAAAAAAATGGAAACAGAGTCCCTGAAAAACCGAGAGAAGGCAGGGGAAGAAAGATACCATGCATAATCACTCCGTCTTTGCCACTTTTATGAGGTTGCAAGTTCAGTATCTTGCAGACCTCAGCCACTTTCTTGGTGAACTCCTCGCAGTCGGAATGAATGGTGTTGCCACCGTCACCAGAGCCATAGACCAGAGTGTAGGAAGAAATGGGAACCACCGCGCAGCAGAACAGGCGGTAGCCCCTAAAGTCTACCAGACACGTGAGCGGTACGTTCAGTTTCTTTTCTCCTTCTATAGTTGAAAAAAATGTATAGGTTTTAAACAAACCGTTTTGAGAAGAGAGGGAGAGAGAGAGAGAGAGAGAGAGAGAGAGAGAGAGGAACGAAAGGAAAGCAAGAACAACATACCATGATGGATGGCAGAGGCAGCAGCATAAAATCTCAAAAGGGACTTGAGATCATGGGCAGAGGCCTTCATGGCCTTCTCATCATCTCTGCTGGTGCCGCCGTACATCCACGAGTCCAAGCCGAGGAGCAGGTCGTTGGCCAGCTTGAAGAAGATGTTGCGGCAGATGAACTTCTCGCCGCCGGCCAAACCGCCCACATTAACCGGCTTTATGGTCTTCTTCTCTGATGGAATGAAGTATTCGGAGATGATGATGCGACCGTACATTGATGCCGTTTTTACAAAGTCTGGTGAAAAAGCAGCAAAAGAAGAGGTTATTTCGAGAGAGAGAGAGAGAGAGAGAGAGAGAGAGAGAAGAGTAAGAAGTCAAAGCATGAAGCATGACGAATGATGAATGAAAAACAACGGAAGAATGCAGAAGAAAGAGAGCTGCATTACTTTAAAAAAACAAAGTGAAAAGAAAGAATCAGCACAAACCTCGAGAAAGAAGAGCGAGCGCCTGGTACTTGGCCCTGCTGTCCGGCATCGCCTCCAACCGTTGAAACTCGGCCATCCAGTCCCGCTCCTGCCACTCCCCTCCCTTCTTGTCCTCTTTGCTTCGCAACACAGAGAGCTCATCAGCATACTTGTGGCCCTGTGTTGTTTTATTTGTTTTTTTAAAACAAAAATAATATATATAAATATTAAAAAACAAAAATAGAAAAATAGAAAAATCTTAAATAAAAAAATAATAGAAATAATAGAAATAATAGAAATAAATAAAAATAAAAAAATAAAAAAATAAAAATAAAAATAAAATAAAAATAAAATATGGATAAAAGGATAAAAAAGTGGTACCAGTTTGATCTCCTCAGCAGAAAAAAGAACGCCTTTCTCCAGGGCATAACGGTTCTTCTTCTGGGCCTCCCCCTCTCCCTCCTCCTCCCCGCTATCGTCGTCCTCATCGTCCTCGCTGCTGCTGTTGCTGTCAAAACTGTCTTCGCTGCTGCTGCTATCCGCCTCTTCCTCATCTTCTTCTTCGCCTTTTTTTTGTTTTCTTGGTTGTGTTCCGCTTTGTTGCTCCTCTCCTTCGTTCTCAGAATGAAAGAGCTGCGCGTTGAGGGTATAAGCGGCAGAAGACGCAGCGGCAGCGGCGTCAAAGAAGCCATACGCAGAGCCCATTCTTCTTCCCTCTTCCTCCTCCTCCTCTTCTTCTTTTTCCTTCACCTTTTGATCTTTGCGTTGTTGTTGAGCTGAAGAAGAAGAAGAAGAAGAAGACGCATCGCCGTAAAGACCAAGAGCGGAAGTGGAGGTCACGTAAGAAGACTCGGCGTCGCTCTCTGTTGCTCTCTCGCCTCTGGGAGACAACAAGAAGGAGTAGCGGGTGGCCAAAGGCAAGGACGGTGTGTCGTCGTTGCTGTTGTTGCTGCCGTTGCCGTTGGCTGGCGGCACCAGGGAAGAAGAAGGACCGCCACGTCCCTCCATCGTTTGATCCTTTTTTTCCTGTCCAGCGAACTTCTTTGTTTTTTTTTTTTTTAAGGGGGCGTGCTCGGATCATAAGGATCAGTCGTGTCGTCTTTAAAAAAGGCCGAGTTTTCCGGTCACGCTTGATCTACGTGTGTTTTCCTGCTTTTGTGACATTTAAAAGATTAAGGGGGTTTTTTTTTGTCGAGCAGGAAGCGGAGGTGGTGCAGACGGCGACATGGTTTTTGTATGGGTGCCCCTGCTAATGGTGCGCACCAAAGCCGCACCATTTTTGCAGACAAAAAAAAAAGAAAGAAAAAAAAGAACTGATGGCGCGTGACCGGGGAAGTTACTTTCGAGACCGCCGAGCGGCCATAAAACGAGAAAGGGAGGAGAAGGAACAAGAGGAACAGCAGCGACAAGAAGAAGCTCAAGAGAAACTTGAAAGAAGGCGAGCACAACAAGCCGCATCAAAACGGCGTCGCCGAGCAGCTTCTTCTGCAAGTTTATGCTTGTCCTTGCCCTCTACTTCGCCCTCGCCCTCGCCCTCGCCCTCGCCCTCGCCCTCGCCCTCGCCCTTGCCCTCAAAGGAACAGTGCCAGCTCCAGAAAGAAAAACGATGTAAGCAGATGGCAAAGAGCCAAAGGCGTCTTCGAGCTCAGCAACAACAAGAAAAGGAGGAACAAGAAGCCAAGACACGGCGAAAAAGGCAGCTCCAGAAAGAAAGAAAGCAACGCCACCGAAACAAGTGTCGAAAAGAAGAGGAAAAGAAATCTCAGCAAAAGGAAGCTGCTGAGTCACTGAGCTCTTTGCGTACCCCATTCTCTTTAACCATACCTTCGTTTGCACTCCCTGCCTTGCTTCGTCACTCACCAGCAGGCTCCTTGAGCATCCCAGCATGTATGGTACCCTCCTTCTTGAGCCACTTGCCAACAACTTTTTTGTCAACCTCTTCACTGACCTCTTTGACAACCTCTTCGCCGACCTCCTCTTCGCCGACCCCCTCTTCACCAACCTCCTCTTTGCCAACCTCCTCTTCGCCAACCTCCTCTTTGCCGACCTCCTCTTCGTCGCCCTCCTCTTCACCAGGCTCCTCATCAAGGCCTACACCAAAAATCAAGTTGAATGGGAACAGATTAATAGCAGATATTGAACCGCCTCTATCCAACACTTTTTATCTAATCTTACGACCTTACTCCTCCACTCATCTTTCTCTCTTTCTCTCTCTCTCTCTCTCTCTCTCTCTGTGTTCATTGCTACGAGTTCTTCTTCTTGTTTTCTGCTCTTTCTTCTTTTCACCGCGCCACCACAAAAGCTGCAGCTCAATAAAACACTTCTCAACATCCATTGCTCAGTTCGTGCACTTCCTCAGCGCATATCAAATCCCATAATTTTTGCTAAAATGCCCTGCCGTAGCCCTTCGAGTATGGGACGAACCCGAGCACGCCCCCTTAAGGGGGACTTGTTATAATATCTGAGTAAAGCGATTGCATACAATATAAAGATAACAACGTTTTTTTTTGTATTATTATTATTATTATTATTATTTTTGTTCCGTTTTTATTCGTTAAACCTGTTTTAATCGGATTTTTCTTCCATTTTTCGCTTCAGATAAAAAGTCTCCACAAAAAACAAAAAAAACAACAAAAAAACACATAAAATATAACATAAAATAAAAAAAAATAAAAAAAATATAATATAAAAAATAAAAAATAAAAAATAAAAAATAAATAATAAATAATAAAATAAAACAACCACAGTTTAATAAATACAAAAAAAAATTAAAAAAACGAGTCCACCTTGTAAAAGTTGCCCAGTTCATATCCATTATCACCATCCACCCTCCTCCTCTTTCCTCTTCTGCTTCATTCCTCGTCCTTGGCCGATTCTTTCCAGCCCTTCCTGCCAACAGGCCATCATGTGGAGGGCTTTGGTGGACCTCAGCTCGGCCAAGCGCTGCGCCTCGTCCTTCAGCCTGGGCTGGTACTGCACCAACACGCCCCGCAGGTGTGCCCCCAGGCGCAACAACACGCGGACGGCCGTCAGCATTTGTGGCTCCTGCGGGAGGTAGTGTCCGCTGCGGGCGATCACGGCCAAAAGGTGTCCGCTCTCATGGACGAGGAGCGTCCCCGCACTGCTCACGTCTTTGCCACAAAGAAACGAGGTGTGATGCCGTTCTCCTGAAGTTTTTTAATGAGTCAGTAGATAGAACAACAAAAGCAAAGAACAACACTAGAGTACCTCGAATCTTTTTGGCGATGAAGAGAGCGTCTTCATCGGTGCCGATGACAAACATGTATTCTCCCTTCTCAAACGGTTGCGACGAAGATGGGTCCAAGAGACGTCCTTCCTCATCCACCCGCCGAACGCGAAACTGTTCTCTCTCCTCTTCGTTGTAGAACACGACGGAAGGCTCTTTGCGAAAAGCTTGTTGCTCCTCTGGAGAAAGTTGAGGCCAAACGACCGATGACAGAAACTCGCGAAAGTCCATTGTCTCTTGATAGTACTTTCCTGTGTCTGGGTTAACCTTTTTTTAAAACTAAGTTAGGAGAAATGGAAGAAGCAGAGAGGAGAAAGAGAGAGGCATAGAAAGAGAGAAGCAAAGAAGCAGAGAAGATAACGCGCGAAGTAGACAAGAGAGATAAACAGAAATGGATGAGTGAGAGTGAGAGAGAGAAAGAGAGCGGAGCAAGAGAGAGAGAGAGAGAGAGAGTGAGAGAGAAAGAGAGCGGAGCAAGAGAGAGTGAGAGTGAGAGTGTGTGGAGAGAGAGAGAGAGACCTCTTTTTGCCATCGCTGAAGATACGGTTTGAGCTTCCAAGCATAAATTCTTCCTTGGACTACAACACCATCTTCCTCCGCTTGTTCCGTTTCCTTTTCAGATTGTTCTATTACTTCTTCTTCAGAGGAAGAAGGTGGTGATGAGAGAGCCTTCTGACAGATGAGTATTCCATCCACCTCGATCCAATAGTCGCTGTGGACAACCAATCCTTGCTCGTTTCCTTTTTCTCTTCGGATGCGTCGCCCTACATTCTCCAGAACAGCAGCCAACCGCCGCAATCCTTCTCCTTTCTCTTCTTCATGTTTTTCTTTTCCTTTCTCTTCATTTGTTGCTGTTGCGAGCACCTCTTCCAATTCTTTGCATGCGTTTTCTATGGGTTGCTGTGGCGTTCCCTCTTCCAACTGTTCTTCTCAGTAAGTTTGTTGGAAGAGAAAGAGAAAGAGAGAGAGAGAGAGAGAGAGAGAGAGAGAGAGAGAGAGAGGAGAGGGCAAATGAAAGAGAGAGAGAGAGAGAGAGAGAGAGAGAGGCAAATGAAAGGAAAGAGAAACCTTATTCATGACAGCAAAGAACTCGTCCTTGCTGATCTGGCCGTCGGCGTTGCTGTCTGCGCTGGCTATCATATCCTCCAGTTCTTGTTTGCTTACCTTCTCCCCTAGCTTTGATCTGCATAGACTGAATCGTTAGCACAGAACAGAAAGGAGAATAGTGAAAAGAAAGAAGAACGAGATAGCAAGAGGGGGGAAGAAGAAGAAGAAAGAATGCAGAAAGCAGAACGAAGAGGCAAGAGGCAAGAAGAGAAGAAAGAAGAAAGGAAGGGAAGCGATACATGATGCCATGAAGGTCCTTCAACGAAACAAAGCCATCCCTATCCGCATCAAACGTCTCAAACAGCCGCAACCGCTCCAAATAAACCGGCTCCGCTCTTCCCTCATCCACCGCCAAGCTCGTCAATGAAGACGAGGCCGAAGCAGCCAACAAGCTCTGGACCAACAGCTTGAAGGAACGATAAAAGACGGTGCCTGAGGCCGAAACGTTCTGCTCCCCACCGCTGGCCTTTTCGTACTGTTGATGAAGACCGAGGAAGCGAAGCGCCTTGACCACGTCCTGTTGTGGGATGAAACCGGTGGCGTTGCGGTCGAACATAGCAAAAGCCTCCCGCACTTGGGCTTCCTTCTCTGGGCTCAACTCTTCCAACGAAACCGCCTATGTAAAAATATCAAGTTTAGATCCCTTTTGATGATCAACCCAGTTCTTTTTTTGTTTTTTTGAAACCGATGAAAAAGAAGAGAGGCACGATGAGGAGGACGGACACCTTCCAAAAGTCATCTTCGGGAGGAGGCAAGCCTTCTTCTTGAAAAAGAAGAGGTGGAGGAGGAGGGGGCGGCGATGGTGGCAGAGGAGAGTAGGCGCTGTGGTTACTGGGTAACTTCCCGCTGGTGTACTGCTTGCCCAAAGGGGGTAGGGGGAACAGACAAGAGAGAGAAGAAAGGCCAGGCCACACAGTCACAGAGAACAACAAGATTAAGAGAGACTCTGCTGTTATGACGGCATATCAAAAGGAGGAGAAGGAGCGTGGTCTAACCATTGTTGGAGAAGGAGCAAGACCCCTAGGGAGACCGGAGGAAACACCACCACGAACAACAGGAACAAAACTTTTTTCTTGGCGAGCGTGTTTTGTGTTGAGCTCTCAAGGTGAAACCAACATACACAAAATAAAAAACTAGTTCCTTTCTCTGCTTGTTCGTTGTTTGTCGTTCACAAAAGGCAGGACACAAAAAAATGAGAGAGAGAGAGAGAGAAAGGGAGAGAGTACAGAGGAAGAGTGCTGAACAAAACAAAAAAAAGGAGAGGGGGGAAGAGGGATCATAAAAAGAGAGAGCTTGCCCAGGTTTATTGTATAACGAAGAAGAGCGCTTACGTGCGTCTGGGGAGGACGATGCCCTCGAACCTGTCCTCGAACCATTTGATGGATTCTTCCTTGGAGACTCGGTGAGAACGACCAACGGTGTTGGTGCGAGACCTCCTGCGGCTCACCCTGAAGCCGGGTCTGCCGAGCACAACGTAGAAGTCCATACCGTAGATACCAATGGAGGGATCGTACTTGATGCCAAGATCAATGTGTTCCTCAATGCCAAAGCCGAAGCAGCCTGTGTCACTGAAGTTCTTTCTGTTGAGCTCGTACTCTTTCACCTTCAAGCCCTTCTCAAGAATCTCCTCAGCACGATCGCCGCGAACGGTGACGTGGCAAGCAATCTTTTCGTTCCTCTTGATGCCGAAGCTACGGATGGTGAAACGAGCTGTTGAAATTGGCACAATGTAAGGAAAGAGGAAAAAGGGAACGAGTGAAGGGAACAAGAGGAAAAAGGTGGAGCAAAAGGTGTGGGAAAGTGAAGGAAAGCGGTGATTTTACCCTTGGAGGTCACGGGAACCTGACCAGTGAGCTGCTCGAGCACCTTGGAAGCCCTGGTAAGCCTGTCACCGCTCTCACCAACGCTAATGTTGAGAACGAGCTTCTCAATGGCGAGCTTCCTCATGGGGTTCTCGCTCTTGGGTTTCTTCTGTGCTTTTTCGGCCTAAAGAAAGAAATCACAACATAATCGTTCATGACAAACAGATCAACGCGTGAGATGCTGTTCCTCCGAAAGGGGCAGAAAGATGGCGGATCGACCAAGCAGGAAAGAGAAAAGGTGGAAAGGGAAAGAAGAAGAACAAGAGGGAAGAGGAAGAAGCAGGAAAGAACAAGAAGAGGAGGGTCGGGCTTGCGCACCATGGTGGGATTTCAAGCTCTCTTCGACGTCGTCAGCCCTGGCTCTTTTTGGGGGTACTGGAAAAGAGAGAAGAGGAAATGGAAGGGGAGGGGGTCTTGCGGGAGGATGATGGATACGAGAGGGGAGCGCTTTGAGGGTTCCGGAGTTCAAAAAAATGACGGAGTTTTGTAGGTAGAGAAGAGATAAGCCACGAGATTTGTGTCGACAGATAGTCGACAATAAAGAACCAACGAGGAACGAAGAAAGAAGAAAGATGGCGAGCGCGGAAGGCAAGAAGGACAAGTTTCGGTTTGTGGCTCCGGTGGAAACCCGCATTCCTATCGTCGAGGGAGCCGTGAAGCACAAACCCGAAACACTTATCAAGAAAAATATTCGCACAGATGGCAGAACGCCCGATCAGTTTCGGCCGATATGTTCGTTTTTTTTTCTCTCCTCTACTTTTTTTCAATCTTCGCTCACTCATCGCTTCTGTTACTTTTTTTTGGAAACATCAAAGTTTTGAAGACAGGCGTTATCACGCAGGCTTCAGGCTCTGCCTATATCGAACTGAACAACACAAAGGTCATTGTCGGCGTTTATGGCCCACGGCAAACACCAAAGACTACCTACAGCGAGCAGGGGAAGCTCAACTGCGACTTCAAATACACGACGTTTGCTTTCGAAGGAGAGAAACGGAAATACATGCCCGTACGTTCTTTTGCCACCCATCTTTCTCTCCTTTCGCTTTGCCACTTTCTTTTCTCGTGCTCTTTCGTCCTTTATTCCTCTTTTCGCTGTCCTCTTCTCCATTCTTCTGTACCTATTTCTCTCTTTGTTGGTATCTTCTCTTTTAAGTTACTCTCTTTTTTTCTTTTCTCTCTGTCCGATCCGTTACCTCATCCCTCGCAACTCTCTTTTCTTTCTTTGACTTTTTTCACTTATTTCAACAAAACAAAATAAAACAAAAGGACAAAGAAGAAAAAGAGTTCTCGATGCTGATGCAACAAGCGTTGGAAGTCTCTCTCATTTTGGACACTTTTCCCAAAGCTGAGGTTGACGTTTTTGCGTTGGTCCTTCAAGCGGATGGCTCCGCTCTCTCCGCCGCCATCACGGCCGCCTCTTTGGCTCTGGCTGATGCTGGCATCGAGATGTATGACCTCGTTCCTGCATGTTCCATTGTACGAAAACTCTTTTCCTATTCTCTATTCTTTAAATGATATGTTTAACGTTTGCGTTTTTTGTTTGCATTTGTTTCTCAAAAGGCTTCAGTTGGTTCGGTGATAGTGTTGGACCCAAGTGGCGTTGAGGAGAAGCACCAACGATCCTCGCTTACATTGGCCTACATGCCCTCTCAAGAGCAAGTCACACAGATGCTTCAAAAAGGAGAGCTTTCTACTTCACAAACATTAGAGGTAAACTTGAATTTCTTTACTTCTTCGTTCTTCTAATGATTAAAAAAACCGCACATAAGGCATTGGAATTATGCATTGATGGGTGTACGAAGATTTATTCAATGATGAAACAAAATCTGGTGGAGAGCACAAGTTCCAAGTTAGTGCAAGAGAATAATAATTCTTCTTAATTATTTCCAATCCTCTTTTTGATCCATTCCACATACTCTTTCATCCCATCAACTTCATCCTCTTCCTCATTGTAATATCCGAACAGCTCCGCCATTTCTGGTGTAGAAGCAGGGCAAAACGAAATGTCTTGTGGCCAGGGGTGGCTACTCCACCGGTGGCTATGGCAATTGAATGCCCAAATCGTGATGGTGGTTCCTTCCCTTTTCCTTGCCAGGACACCGCACACCTCATCAGCTGTAATGGTGCAATTTTCCTGCACGTCCCAATCTCCGGAGACTGGACGGCCATGCCCAACAAAAACAAAGTCGATGTGCGTCACATTGTTTTGCCGCCTAAGCCAGTCAAGTCTTAGGAGAAACCGTTCCTTGTCGCTTTGCCTCCAAATCCAAACAACGGGGTCGTTTTGGAGGCGGTAGCGGTCTCTCAGTTTCATCGCCAGGTCGACGTGGATTTCCTCCATCCTGTCCCAGATCACTTTCCTTTGCAGATCTCTGCAATCTTGGAAGGAGTGATCGGCGATATAGATCGCGATCAGATGGATGCCGTTTCGTGTCGACATGACGGGCGTATATAGCTCGCAAGCGCAGTTTCGTTTTCATCTTTCCGTTTAGAAAAAAGTTGCAGGCACCATAACGCAGGTCAAAAGCGGAAACAAAGAGCAGCCATGAATCAAAGAAGCGGCTGCGGGGACCCAAGTCCTCATGCTTACTGCGCAGAACATCTTTTCTTCGTTGGATGCGCAACCTCAATGAACCAACCAACCTCTAAACAAACAGCAAGTCCGTAATGACCGACAACGTTATGAAAAAAAAAAATTGTCGCAGGTAGCGGAGGGCAACGGGGGAGTGGGCAGGGATCGAACGCACGATGCGACAGCCGAGCCCCCACGTCCCCAAAAACGCCTCGGCTACTTGCGACGTCAGCTCGGATCGATCGATCTGCACATGACGACACGGATGAGTAAGCCATTACAATTTTTCTAATATTTGTGTGCTTTTCTTCGGGGCATATAAGTACAATGGAAGCGAGCAAAGCGGAAGGCTGGAAGTCTGGACGCAAGAGGGCCGGCAGCTTGCAAGGAGCCAAAGGCATCCAGCTGGGCCTCAACTCTCCCGCCGACATAGACCTCAATGAGTACCGCGAACTCAAAAAGAAAGTGGCCGTAATGGAGGCCAACAAACTGGAAAAAAAGAGAGGTTAGTTTTTTGCGTTGCCTTCTTCTTCATCTTTGGGTTGCTTCACCCTTTTTTTTGGTTCTCATCTTCTTTAATAATAATAATAAAAAAAGACAAGGTAAGAAAAGTGTTTAACGCGGTGGACGCCGATGGGAGTGGAGCGCTCGACTTTAAAGAGTTTCAAGCCTTGGCGTTCAAACTGGGACTTACGCTGACCGACGAGGAGGCCAAACAGTCACTTAAGCAACTCGGTTCGTTCTCTTGCCTCTCTTGCCTCTCATTTTTTTTGTTGCTTTTATGGATTTTCTTATCGGTTTTACATATTATTTCAATAATGGTTAAAAACAAATAATAAAAAAAAAGATACCGATGGAAATGGCACAGTTGACTTTGTAAGTCTCTCTCATCTCTTGTCTCTTTCTCTTCCCCCTCCTCTCTCCTCTCTTCTCTCTTCTCAGTTCTCTCGGTTCTCTCTCCCTCTTGGGTAGTTTCTCGGTTTTCTTCATTCTCTTCTTTAATTCACCATCACAACAAACAAACAAAAAAAAAAAAGGAAGAGTTCTTTTCATGGTGGAAGTCTGAGAAAGAGCACGGCACCCAAGAGGGTGAAAAGTTGCGTCTGTTGAAACTTAAGCTGCATTCCAAGGTTTGTTGCTTCCTTTCTCTGCGCCTATAACAATTCTAACACCATATATTTTTCTCTGTGAACAGCAAGTGCTTCAGAACCTTACCCACTTTACTTCCGTTCTTGCCAAAAGTAACAATCTCTCCTCTCCTCTCTTCTTTCTTCACTTCTATGCTTCTCGTTATTCCAGCTTGTTTCCTCTTCTCTCTTCTTATTGTAAACTTAACATTTGAAATCATCACAAATGAAGGCTCTTCCTCCTTGAAGAACAACACGGCAGCGAGCAAGCAACAACAAGGTTCTCTTTCCGTGCAACTGCAAGTCGGGGAGTTTGCCGAGACAGCTGCTTCCTCCATCTCTTTCTCCCAGAGTTACGCTGCGGAATCAGGTTTGTGCTCGTCACTCTGTATTTTCATTTTTTGCATTCTCTGCATTCTTCAATTCTCTTCATTCTCTTCATTCTTCATATTCTCTCCATTCTCTCCATTCTCTTCATTCTCTGCATTCTATTCGTTCTCTTCATTCTATCAATGCCATTCATTTTTACTATTCTTTGCATTCTCTAACTAACTTAATTTTTTTCTTTGTCGAACTCTTCGCGCTAAAAAAACTACTATAGTGTCCACTCTAAGAAAGTCGGTTGAAGCCGATGAGGCGACTTTGATTGTGGTGTTTTCCTTCGCGGTGAAGCCAGGACAGGACGCCTTCGCCCTCGGCGAGCTCTCTGGCTCCATCAAGAACATCGTGAGCATGGCGTTTGGGCAGGAGAAGAGAGGCACCAAGTTCCAGCGCGTTGAGACCAAACTCTCGAAAGGAGAGGGTGACCAACAAGTGTATGACATGTATTTCGTTTTCGATGTGAAAAACTCTGTTGATGCTGATGCTATCAATGACATTCTTCAAGAGCTTCAGCTGAACGACTTCACAGGTATCTTCATCCTCCCCTCTTGTTTTGTCTTTATTTTTCTCACCCTCTTTTTTTTTCTTATAAACAAAGCTCTGTTGGAATTGGCCCAAAAGCCAACTTTGAGCGAGAGCGAGGAGCTTGTCAAGTTCCGTCTCGCCGTGAATGCTGCTTACAAACGCCAAAACTTTCGCAGCTTGGTCGAAGATCTCGTCCGCTCCGAGATGAGCGATGACTGGGCCATCGCCGACTTTTTGAACCTTTTGGTCCGACTGCAAAATATCGCCTTACGTACGTTCTTCCCTCTTTTATGTATATTCATTTCCTTCTCTTTCTCTTTTTTGCTGATGTTTTTCTGCAATATAGAGCTCCAATTTGATGACCTCGCCACGTTCTTTGATGAAGGTCGCAGGGGCGTGCTTCACTTTTTGCCACCAAACATCTACAATTATCTGGGCTTCCATGCTATCCAGCAAATCCTTCCCTCCCTCGCCGAAGTTATTTGCGATCCTGAACTTCCTGGTTTGTTCTTCATTCATTTTCCTTCTTCCTTCTTCTTTCTTGGTTCTCTCTCTCCCCAAGCTTTGTAATGCTCATCAAGCAATTGTTCAGCTCCAGTGAGAGAAACGTATGAAGCGGCACAAAAAACACTCTCCAGCTTAAATGGAATCAAAGTCGCGTTTGGTGTGAACCTTTTCGAGGTTCGCTGTCTTGGTTTGGACCTGTTTGATGGGTATCTGCCTTCTTTGGAGCAACTGGCCGCCATCCGCGATCAAGCCGAAAAGAGAGAAAGAGAGTTGAGAGAAAAGTTGGAGATCCAGAGAAACGAAGAAAACTAAACCATCCAATACTCTTTTCTGTTTAAACAGTTACTGTTGATGTCAAATACTGAAAAATAAATAACTACAAACGAAAAAAGACAACGATTGCAAAGAAAAAGAGTACTTTGTGGTCTTCAGCGGATAAACTGCCACAAATCATCAGCGAGGCTTGTCGCCGTCCGTCGGCTCAACACCTCCAACAAATGCCAAGCTCCTCGTTCATCAATCTTTTTTTTTGTGAAGCATACACAATACGTGAGGTTAGAAGAGTAGAAGAGAGAGCAAGAGTTCAGAGGGAAGAGAACAAACCGCAACGTAATCATCGTTCGGGTGTTGCATCCGCGAAAGAGCAGAGTTTGTGACGGAGATAGCAAGTCTCAACTTGATGAGAGTAGGCAACACTCTCACCTCATCCTCCTGCAACTCTCTTACCGAGTTATATCCTTCCAACACAAAAGCACCTGCTTCCATTGCTTTCTCACCACAACTTTGCTGCTTAGTTTCCTCATCTTCTTTGAAGAGCATGCAATAAGCCATCGCTATAGCCAAGTTACAAACATGAAATGTGTGGCAGGCGTCTCCATAGTCGATGATGGCTTTGACGGCACTGCCATCGTCTGATACAACCACGTTCAGAGAGTTGGCGTCGTTCTGTGGAGCAATTAAAAACTAGAGTGAATATTGTTGCACAAAGAAAACAAAGAAGAAACGGAAGAAAGAAGAAGTACAAAAACGAACGTGAACGATTCCAGAAGAAAAGCGGTGTAATGTTGGTGCTATATGTTCTTCAAACTCGTCCAGTGTTGCTTTCACCAATTCTATTGAACGAGCGAAGAATGAGGGATAATTACAGAAGAGAATAGTGTTGAAAACAAACTAACCAAGGCGGATGGGGTGCGCAGTGTGGAGGGCATGAAGGCGAGAACGAAGAAGAGCGCCATTACGAAGATCCCACACCAAATCATCCCGCTTCATACTTGCATGAGTCAAACCTTCCAATGCCTGTTTTATTGTGTGGTAAGAAAAAATAATAATAAGCATAAGAGAAGAGAGAACGAAAAGAGAGAACGAGAAGAAAAAGAAACCTTATCCACAGTGGCAAGTGAAGATCCAACGCTTCGAAGAAGTGGAGGTGTATGTTGAACGCTCCTCAACATCTTTCCCGGCACAAACCTCAACATTCTCACCATGAACGTTTCATCTTCTCCTCCCAATTTTTGTCGACACTCTGGAGAAGACGAAGAAGTCTCCTCCAGTGAAGAAGAAGAAAGAAAAGAAGAGCTGCTTGCAATGGTCGTCAGCTCGTTGCCCTCATCCGTAAGGATCAAAGAAGGGCAGCTCACTCCCCTCTCTTCCAACCGTCGCAGAATGGCTGCTTGCAACGACAACAGCCCTTCCTCTTCTTTCGAGTGAGAGACCTTCAGAACGTATTCTTCGTCCTCTTGTTCTTCTCCTGCTCGCAGGTAGCCAAGGCGAACGTAGAAGTTTTGATCGTCGTAAGAGGGGAGTGACTTCAATTCCTTCACTTGTTTCACCGCTTCTTCGCCTATTTCTTGCGATGATGCCGATGTCATGCTCGTCTCTTTAGCTTGTTGTTGTGGTTGTGGTTGTGGTTGTTGTAGTGGACCACGTAACAAATGTCCATAGTACTGAGCCAACACCGCTTTCGCTTGTTCTGAGGTTAGTTCTGGTCTCATCCCCTTTTTTTTTCTTATTTTTTTCGTTCTTCGTCACCGAATAAATTATTGAAACAGTATTACGATAATTGTATTTTTTCACACTATTTTATAAATTTCGATTTATATTTATGATTATCGATTATCAGTTATTTTTATTATTTATTATTTATTATTTATTATTATTTTATTATTTTTTATTTTATTTCTTTCAAAACTTTATATTTTTAATGAAGAGTATCGGAAGGACGGCATTGAGGATGATAGGGAACGCCGTTCGAAAAGGTGTGCCACGTGGGCGGCAGAAAGGCGCTCTCCTCGTTGTCATAGCACAAATGCTTCTTGCAGCCTTTGCACACCTCAGAGTACATCGTGCTGTAGGTCTCCAGCCACATCTGTTTGCGAGAAACGATTTGTAAGGAGAGAGAGAGAGAGAGAGAGAGAGAGAGAGAGAGAGAGAAGAGAGAGACAGAGGAAAACGGACCACAAGACGTTTCAGGGCGACTTCCGGATCCAACGAGGCAAAGTAATGGCTGGCGAGCATGGCATGGGTGGTCATCTTGCGAAAGACGTGATGTTTGCTGACGCTCCAAACGCCGCCTCCTTCTTCCTCCGGGCCACAAACAGAAATGTACTCCACTTCTCCCCACTCCCCGCTGACGTAACTGACTTCTTCCTCTTCTTCCTTGCTTCTTTTTCTTTTCGGTTTCATTTTAGGTTCTTCTGGTTTTGTTGTCTCTTCGAGGTCCATGGAAGTAGAGGTTGCTGTTTCCTCGTGCTTTGGTGTTTGGTTGAGGGTGAGAGGAGAAGAAGAGGAAGAGGAAGAGGAAGAAGAAGGAATTCGAAGATGGAAGATAATGTTTGCTCGAAATACTCCTTTGCAAAGGACCTATACACAATGACACATTTGTGTTGATGTTGGAAGTAATAATAAGAGCGAGAAGGGAAAAGAGTAAGAAAGAAAAGATAAAAAGAATGATAGAAGAGAGAAAAGAATTGAATAGTAAAGAGAGGAGGATGAATGTACAGAGATTCCACGAATATGAGCGGTGGACTGGCCAAAGAGAATCGGCGATAAGATAAGTTGTGTTGTTTGTGACAAATCTGCAAGTAACCGCTCCAACGCTCTTTTTGTTTTAAAACACGCCATATTAGAAAGGGAGAAGTAGAGAAAGAAGAGAAAAGGGCTTACAAGAGTTTGGTGTTGTTAGGCAAAAGAGGTTGTGCTTTTTCTGTTTCAGCGAGAAGAGTCAACGAAGAAGAGGAGGGTGAACTTGCTTCTGGTGATGAGGAAAGTGGTTTGATGTTTAGTTCTTGTTGGTGTTGTATTTGTTGTTGTCGTTGTTGTTGGTAGGCAGTTAATGTGTTCGCTGGTAGCAATGGAAACTGGGAACTAAGTTGTGCTTCAAAAGACCTTTAATGAAATAAAGCAAAGAGATTGAGAGAAAGAAAGAAGCAGAAGAACAAAAACGAAACAAAGAGAATTAAAACGAACGGAAAAGAAGCAAGCAAAAAAGATGAAGGAGAAAGAGAGAGAGAAAAAAGGAGAAGGTGAGAAGAGAAGCAATCATACGCATAGGCAAAGTCACAACGTTGTGCCAAGTTCTTGTTCCATTTGTACTCGTGTTCAAGTTTGGCCAAGTAGCTAGCGTATGGTTCTTCTTGCTCCATCGTCCACACAATCGATGTATCTGTTTGCGAGTCTCCAACCTGGTTGCTCACGCTTTTTTGAGTAGTTTTGTTTGTCAGAAGCGGTCTCTCTCTCTCTCTCTCTCTCTCTCTCTCTCCTTCTCTTTTCCATTTTCTCTTCTCTCTTTTCTTCTCTTTCTGATAATTGTGAAGGCAGTAAACTTACGATGAAGCAGCAGCGTTAAGAGCATCAGCGGTGGAGGGAGGAGATATAAGATAAGCTGCAGCAGTGAATGTTCAGTATTGCGAGAAGAAGAACAAGATGCAGAAGAAGAACATGAAGAAGGAGAGGAAGTAAGAAGGAAAGAAGAGCCAAGAGCAGAAAGTAGAAACAATAGAGCAGATAAGAGAAAGAGAACAAACGTTGAACTTCGATGCCGAGGTCCCCTATTCTCTTGATGGTGCGAAGCACGTAGCGTATGTGCGTAGTGAGCGACTTTGCCAGTTTCTCTGTTTTGTATTTGTGTGGTTTGGTTTGAAGTGAGAGTTAGAGAAGAAGAAGAAAAGGAAGAAGAAGAAGAACAAGAAGAACAAGAAGCAGAACAAGAACAAGAACAAGAAGCAAGAACAAAGAAGAAAGAAAGAAAGAAAGAAGCAAAGAAGCAAAAAGAAACCTCCTTCCATGCGTTCGGCGCGAGCAAGATTGACAAAGCCTTGAAAGATTTGCTGGCAACCAGCACGCAAGTAGGCCACCTTGTTTTTTTTTTTTTTTGTTGGTGCAACGTTTAATAAGCACCCAACAAAAGCAAACAAACAAACAAACAACAACAGGAAAAAATATGAGTGAGAGAAGCCTTGAAGGAGGAGGAGGAGACCTGGCTAAGCATTTCATCCAAGTTGCGAAGAACGGGCGCCAGGTTGGTCCGCGCGGGTGGTTGCCCTGTTTGAAGCGGCAAAGTGGAACTGAATGAAGAGGAAGCAGAAGGAGGTGAAGAAGAAGAGGTCGTGCCCGAGCCCGAGACAGCAGCGCGTTGCTGTTGCGGCGTTCTTGCTTGCTGCTGCATTTCTTCTTCTTTGCTGGGTTATACTAAATTCTTGGCATTCCAAGCATTCCCTTATTGTCTACAGGAATAGTGAACGCTCTCACGTCCATACACGCATAATTTTACGGAGAAAAGTTGTCCTCTCTCTTGTCTGGAAAAATAGTAACCAACGACGTCGACAGAAATTATTCTCTCTCCTGTCCGCCCTCTCCTCGCTCTTATCTTGTAAACCAAATTTCCATTCTTCCTGTTCTTTCCAACAAGGATGTTGTTGTTGAGACATAGTTTGTTTTTTTTTATCGCAGTTGCCACCGTTCTGACGTTTCTCTTCGCCGAGCAGTTCAGTTGTCTATTCTTTCTTGCATCCTGCACGTTGATGAAAAAAAAATCAGCGATCCGTTTTACAAGTTGACCAGCATACTCCTAAAAAAGATATATTTAAATTAAAAATTAACAAATAAAGCAATCGTTACATCAGTCACTGAATTCAAAGGCGACATATTGGCCTGAAACTATAATTATTAAAAAACAAAAACGAACAAGAGAGAAACCTCTGTTCAATGTCGCAACGAGCGGGCAACCAGGCCTCAACGGACTCGTTGCGAGTGGTGTTCTGCGGACAAGTGTCGTGCGGCAAAACGAGCCTCATCCTGCGCTACCTCAATGGCCAATTTGAAGAATTGGATGACCCCACTTTAGGTTTGCTGATCGCTTTATAACGCTTTTTTTTTGTGTTCTCTAATCTTTTCTGCTGCCAACTCTCGAAACAGAGGATAGTCATGTGTACGCAGCTTGCAACTGCTTTTGCTTCGTTTTGTTGTTTGTATCATAACTTTATTTTTTGTTGTCATTGTAATGCAGAAAGAAAGTGGAATATGACGGCAAACCTTATCAACTTGAAATTTTAGGTTTACTCCTTGTTCTTCTTCTTGTTCTTGTTCTTGTTCTTCTTCTTCTTCTCCTCTTCTCCTCTTGTTTTCCTCTCTCATCAATACTTTCAAAGACACTGGAGGAAACGAATGTTATGACCACATGTTTGACAAATGGTTTTCATGGTTTGTTGCTTCTCTCTCTCTCTCCTCTTTCTCTCTCTCTCTCTCTCTCTCTCTCTCTCTCTCTCTCTTCCTGTTCTCTTCTCTTCCCAAGCTGCACGTTGTAACGGTAACCAAAGGGCGGATGGTTATGTTTTTGTGTATTCGGTGGCTTCGGCTGAAAGCTTTGATATGTTGGAACACTATCGTCAGGCTGTATTTTCGGTTCGTAAAACGAAGGAACTTCCTTTCGTATTGGTTGCCACTCAAGGTTTGTTTGTTTTTTTCTTTCTGTTGTGCCTTTCTCGTTTTTCTCTTTGATTTGTTCTTCATTCAATTCTTCAATGTTCATGCTTCTTTCTCTTCTCAGCGGACAAACAACAAGAAAGAGTGATAACACACAAAGAAGGACTCAGCGTTGCTTATTCATGGCGTTGTCCCTTCTACGAAGCATCTGCCAAGTTCATTACTCTCCTTTTATTTGTTTCTCTCGTTCTCTCTTCTTTCTTCTCATTTCTTTTCTCTCTTCTCTCTTTTTCTCTCTTCTCTTCTCTCCCTCACTTCTATCTCCTTTTCTTATGAGAACATTCTTTGCTTATAAATAGATCAGGAGAAGGAATAGAGCCGCTCTTTCAACACCTCATCGAAGATATCATCATAAAAAAGAGCAGAGAATCGCTGGAAGAGCTCTGTAAACCTCCAACGAAACGCAGCAAAAGTTTTGTGTTGTCAGCTCCTTTAAGCCTTGACAATCCTTCCAAAAGCGGGGACGTCTCTTTGAAGGCAGCCGTGAAGCCGTTCAAGTCCACTCGAAAGTACCATTTGGTGCTGATGGATGGAATACTTTATCTCTTTCGTTCTCAAAAGGTTTCTTTTTTTTATTCTTTCTCTTTTACTCTTCATTATGTTTTGAGACTAAACAAGTGTTACTTTCATGTTCCAAGGATGTCGAAGAAGGAACAGCTCCTCTGATGGCGATCGATCTACTAACGTGCAGCGTCAAGTTGGGTTCAGGGTCAAGCATTGGTTCCAACAAAGGAGCTGCCTCTTCAGCTTTCGAGCTAGTTTCTGTCACTCAACGTTACCAACTGGTTGCCGATTCCCCAGCAGCGATGATGGAATGGGTCACTGCGTTGCAAGAGGGCATTGGACTTCGTCTAACACAAAACACGGATGACAAATCAAAGGTTGGTTACTGAGGGTGAGGAAAAGAGACTAGAGAAAAGCAGCACGGAAGAAACTAACGTTATTCAATATAGCTCAAAGGAGGGAACAAAGGCAATCTCCAAGCATGGGCCGCATTGAAGCTACAACCAGAGAACCGGCGTTGTGCCGACTGTGGTGCTGCAGGTAATGTATTCATTGGTCAATGGCGTATGGAAGGAAAGACTGATGGCTGATTGTTCCTTTTGCTTCGTTGTGGCAAACAGAACCGGATTGGTTGTCTATTAATCTTGGCTGCTTGATATGTATTCAATGCTCTGGAGGTTGGTTCTTCTTCATTGTGTTTCTCTTTTTCAGTTTCCTAATGCTTGACTTTCACTTTTAGTTCATCGTTCTCTTGGAGTACATCTTTCAAAAGGCAATTCTCTCCTCTCCTCTCCTTTCTCTCTCTCTGTCTCTCTGTCTCTCTATCTCCCCCTCTACCATTCTCTTATATATTTAAATGGACAGTTCGTTCGATAACGTTGGATGACCTTCCGCATGAGACATTGGAACTGCTGAAAGCATTAGGCAATCCTTTGTTGAATTCTATTTGGGAGGCAAATCTCACTGGCCATCCTTCTGGGCTGCAAAAGCCCTCTCCTAAAGATGATCGTAACACCAAAGAAATCTCCCTGGCCTCTCTCTCTCCCTCTCTCTCTCTCTCTCTCTCTCTCTCTCTCTCTCTTTCTCTCTCCTTACCCTATTCATTAATAGGAAGCCTTCATTATTGCGAAATATAGAAGCAAGGTATTTATATCTTATTTTTGAAGGATGTTTTTGCTAATCTCTCTCTCTCTCTCTCTCTCTCTCTCTCTCTCTCTCTCCCTCTCTCTCTCTCTCTCCTCACCCTCTGTTATCAAAGGAATTCGTCTCACGTCTCACCAAAGAAAACATAAACAAGGTTCTCTCTCTGTTTCTCACTATCCATATCCTCACGCTTTTATTTACCCTTTTCATGGAAACAAAGTTACTGTTTGAAGCTTCATCAACGGGTGACTTAAACAAGATGCTCCAATGCATTGCTCAAGAAGGAGGAGCAGCTGCTGTCAACTTCGTAAACGAATCCGAGAAAGGAAGAACGCCACTTCATGCAGCTAGTCTTGCTGGCCACCTTCTGGCTGTTCAGCTGCTCATCCTAAACGATGCAACCATGCACGCCAAAGATAAAGATGGATGCACTGCTCTTGATCTTGCTGCGAACAACGACATCATTCAACTTCTTTCAGAAAATGGATCAGAACGAAGCAAAGGTGGACGTTCGGTATCCACTTCTTCACAAATCCCTTTATCTTCATCTTCTTCCACAACTTCTTCTTCGTCAACTACGAATGCTGCAGTTGTTAACAGCGAGAAAGAGCGAGCTGTAAAAGGAGAAGAGGAAGAAGAGGAGATAGTGGGCGTTCGAGTGAGAAGCGATCGAAGGGGGCTGTCCGTGGAGGCACCTCCGCTTCCGAACTGGGGACAGCACAACAATAACAACCACTCAGCCACAAACGATTCGATGGAGGCTTCTTCCAACTTTGGGCAGAAGAACAACCATTCTTTGGCGTTCCCTTTACCTGCTCCTCCAAGCAAGAAGTCGACAAAGCATGAACTTCATCGATAGTTTTTTGTTCAGTTTGCGTTGTCGTTATTTATTTCTTTTGTCTCCTCTTATTTGTTTCTCGATTAAAAGTAATCTTATAGTCCACTTTGTTGTCGTTCTGCTTCAAGTATTTCGGGAATGTTTGTTTGCTTCCATTCGGTGTTGAACTTTGCATAGTTCTTCTTTAGCCACTCCATTACAAGCCCTGTTAACACAAAAAGTGTTGAGAAAAAAGAACACGATTACTATCAAACAACGGTTAAAAAAATAGATAATGATATGGTATACCTCCAAACGGTACTTCTTCCTCTTCTTCTATTCCAAACACGAGTCGTTCTTTGTGCTGAAAGAAGAAACTATCATACTTGAGAGAAATGTGCTTCTTTACAGCCTTTCAATAGGAAGACATGAGAAACGAGAACTAAGAAAAGAGAGGGAGGAGAGTCAACAGAGAAAGAACATACTTGAGGATAGAGAGCACGTGCTTTTGGGTGCTGCTTAAGGTCTGGTGGAAGCTTGGTTTCAAACAAGTCTCTACACATCTCTTCCACAACTTTGATCTTCTGCAAAACCTTCGCCTTTAACTCATCTATGAACAATAAGATGCTCGGTTGTAGCACTCCTTGTACATCATCCAAAGTTCCTTCAAAGTACCTAAAACAAGACAACATTAGAGAGGCAGAGAGAGAGAGAGAGAGAGAGAGAGAGAGAGAGGTAGAGGGAGAGAGAGAGCAACAGAGAAAGAGGAGGGATAACCGTTGAATAACGATGTTCCGATTGTACAAAAGGTTTCCGGTGATAAGACCGTGTTTGTCCAGATAACTCTTGTTTTTCATTTTTGCCACAGGAACGTTTTGCCAGTAGACAACAAAGCCTTCAGGCACTTCTCCATAAAGGTCTGTGCGCTTGGCTTCGGATTCGATCCAACGTCGCAGCGCCGAGAGCGTTTCTATTCCTTCCTCCGACGGCAAGATGTACTGTGGTCGCATTACTCCCAACTGAGAGCAGAGAGAAACGATGAAAGAAGGATTGCCATGTGAGATAAGAGATCAACGACAGGAGAAGAACAAGAGGGAAGAAGAATGAAGAAGGAGAAGGAGCAGGAGAACAAAGAGAGCAAAGAGAAGAGAAGAAATAAGTACTCGAGAGGCCACTTCATCAAGTTTCTGTTTTGACAGAACGGTGCCATTGACTCGATGCCGTGCTCCAATGAGAAACACGGTGTCTTGGGGATACTTGTTGACCACTCTGTTCTCATCGCAACAAAGCTCAAAGAGATACGTATAATCCGGATGTAACGCTGCCAGCACCGCTTCTACCTTTGCTTTCTCTTCTCCTTCTGCTTTCGCTGCATTCGTTTCCTCTTCTCCTTCGTTTGTATAAGATGTCACAGCAGAAGAAACATTCAGCAGTTTCCAAAACAATTGTTCGAAACGAGGATGAGGCGTTATCTTTCCAAGCGTAGAAGATCTCCATCCAGACAAATGTGCAGCCCTTCGAATTGTTGTGGTAGGTTCTTCTTTTTCTTTGTCGGCTTCCGTTTCCACTGCCTCTTCTTTCATTGCTTCGTCGACGTTGAGATCGTTCAACCCAGTTTTGGTGTTTTGCTTTCGTTTGCTCTTCTTGCCATAGATCAGCTCTCTCCGCTCTTCAGTGGTCAATAACGCTTCTGACTTTGTGGTAAGTGCTTGCTTCTTTGCCTCCGCTTTTTCCAACAACTCTTTCGTTCTCTTTGCTGCCTCTTCCTCCGCTTCGTCTTTCTCTTCTTCTTCTGCTTCAGCTTCCTCCTCCGCTTCCGTTTCTCCATTTGCTTGCTGCTTCTTATTCTTCTTTGCTGCTTCCTCCATTTGTCTCTGCTTCCAATTGAGAGCCATCACCTCTTCCGGGCAGTGCCATAGTTGAATGCAGGAGCCGTCTGCCTTCTCCACCAGCTCAAACTCGGAGAGGTATTGCTCGAAGACTTGTTTGGTGGAGAAAGGACACTGGGACTCTTCTTGGTTGAAGAACTTGTCAAAGGGACGGGCTGCCACTTCCCACAAAGCCGAAGAGGAAGAAGCAGAAGCAGAAGAAGAGTCTGGTTGTGCTTTGAGATCCGATCTTTGGAGAATAATGCCGCGACATTCTCTGATCTCTTTAGGCCATTCCAACGCCACTGTCACTGTAGTAGAGCCAAAGATCTTTTGTCAAAAGAAGAAGAAGCAAAAGCAAAGAAAGAAAGAGACGACAAGAAAGAAAGAAAGAGGTTACCTTCATATTTGAAGAGGTAGAACACGCCCTCAATGCCAACATTTACGCCGTACTTTGTGAAGAAGTGGTGAGTAAGGTCAGCGTTGGACCACGCCCCTCCTCCTCCTCCTTCTCCTCCTTCGCCGTTGGCTGCGTCCTCCTCCTCCTCCTCTTTGTCTTTCTTGTCCAACGAAATCTGCGGAGGAGCGGAGGAGAGGTTGGCCCGAAGTCTTTTGCGCTGATCGGACCAGAGAGCGGCGGGAAAGCGGCCGTGCAGGTAGGCCACCAGAGCGGAAGGGCCTTGCCCCAAACAGGTTTCAACCAGCCTTTCAAAAGAAGCGGCAGCGGAGCTTTCTTCCATTCTCTTATATATTTTTTTACTTGAAAATTTTTTTTTATTATTCTAATTGGAGCAAATTAACAATATGATGTCACTGATTTACATAGATGGATAAGTTGATGTCATTCGCACCTTTTCGTAAAACAAAATGGACATCAGGGGCCCACCCGCATGGCCGAGTGGTGTACCATTTGGTCATAGCCTGCCAGAAAGGGGAAGTCCGCGTGTTCGACTCCAAGGAGCCGCACTTAGTGATCGACGAAAAATTTCAACAAGCCAGGCCTTGGCCTCACCCGGCGAGCCAAGAAAAATACACTGCCGAGAACATGGTGGCGATTTCTAGCAACCTTTGTGTCTCCCAAAGTGCTCTGTCCACTGCGGCAGTGGGACAAGTAAGAGGTGCCGTTTGTATGTATGTACCTACGAGGTTGAGCGGTTTCAACCCACTAGATAGCCAATAAACAATTCCTTAAAAAAAAAAAATGGACATTAAGAGAGAAATCCATTTTTTTTTAAATTTTTTTTGGTTTCGATTGGTGCGCTATGGAACCAAATGAGAACGTTGGTATTCTCAGCCCATTCCCGCTTTTCTCCTTGTTGCAACGTCGTTCAAAGTATTTTTTTTTTCAACTTTGGCGCAGAGATAAGGGGAGCAGAGGAACAGAGAGGGGTTTGTTTTTTTTTTTCAATAAATAAAGCGTCACTATTTTCAGGGTACTGATAGACATTTAGTTGAACCCCGCTTGCAGCAATGCAACGGAACGGGGTTCATAAGGTTCAACTGGTGGTGCATGTAGAGGACGTCACGGGCACAACAAGCGAACAGGCGGAGTTCACCCTCCTCGTTCGTCCTACTCAAACGGTGGAACAGCTCCACCAACAAATAAACCAAACACTCTCCACTTGGAAGAAACAGAGTTTAGGTCCTATGCTATCCAACTATCAAGCATACGACCAGTTGCGACATGCATTCGGCAGGAAGGCTCGGCTGCTCAAGGACTCTTTGTTGGGAGAGGTCTTCCGCTTTACCTCTTCAAAGGTCTCGATGTCGTGGGAAGTACTCCTTGATAGCGACAACCAAATGGAGTCCCAAAGTTTAAAAAGCATAAAACCTCAGGTTCGTTCTCGGTCATTTCCACCTTCCCTCAGTTATGTTCCACATCTACATGCATGTTGAGAAACAAACGTTTTTTTTTTGTTACTTGTAGCACCCAGCAGAGTGCATTTCTGCTTTACCTTTATCCTCTTCAACAGAGACAACAAGTGCTTCGCTAACTTCTAAAAGGAGGCTATCTAACCGGTTGACTCCTAAACCTCGCTCTGCAACATCGGCCTTTGTTAAGAGTGAGGGTCATTCTTCTCCAACGCCAAACATTTCATCATCGGTTTCTTCAACGGCCTCCGCATTGCAAGCATCGGCATTAACAACCTCTGCAACGCCAAGGAACAGCAACAGCGATGAAGGGTACCTCGACAACTCGGCTGCGTTTCAGTTGATGAGAGAGAATCAACACCTGTCGCTTCCCAGTCCCGAACGAGCAAAAGGAGAATTGCAGCATTATTATCAAAGCTTCAATGCTTCGCTTCCAAAGTTTTATCTTTCTCATCTCCTTCTTCATGTTCCTCTTGCTTGTCTAATGCTTCCAACTATCGAAAAACCAGGTTTGAGAGCTGGTCAGTAGGAGCAGAACATAACAAGCTGTTCATGGCAACGGTGGATATATCGGACCTGTTGGTCTTGGCGAAGTCAGGAGTGAGAAAGCCTCAAAAAAAGTCACACCCTCGTGGACAGCATCACTCGCTTTGGCGAGGTAGACCACCATTAAATGGTCGAAGCAATGCTATCGCAACTGGTGGTATAGCAGATAAATCCAGAGTAGAAAAAGATGAAAAGATATACTATTTGCATGAAGTTAAAAAAGAAGTCGGAGAAGAAGAGGAAGAGGAAGGGGATGACCAACATGACAAAAAGCGGGATGAGCCATTGAAAAAAGTGGAGAAGAAAAAAATGGAAGAACAAGGGGATGAAGAAGTGCTGCCACAGATCAAAGGCAGAGGAAAAGGAACCAAGAAGCGGGAGGCAGAGAACCTGGCTGCTATGGATGCTTGCTTCAAGCTCTATTCCAGTGGAAGGTGGAATCTCAGCAATAGAGGTAACAAGGAGGGAGTAATGCAGAAGCGAAGACGGACTTCATCCGTCTCTTCAGCTGGACAGAACCCTAAATGTAATACGTTTAGCCTTGCTTCTCTCTCTCTCTCTCTCTCTCTCTCTCACTCTCTCTCTCTCTCTCTCTCTAACTCACCTTTGCTAACAAGTCAACCACAGGCCTGTTCAACGAATGGTACCAAAACAAATGGAAGTTAAGCCCAAAGTATCTGCTGCGGAAGGTAAGAAAAGGTTGGATTGCTCAACTGGAAATAGAAGGCCAGTTGTTGGAAGCAAGAGGAGCCACCAAAGCAGAGGCCACCCAAGAAGTGGCACAGCTTGGGCTCTCCTACCTTCAAGAACAGTCTCGTCGCGAACGGGAGGAGCAGCTCTATCAGTATGCGTGGGACACTTCGTTTCCGGCTGCCAATTCCGGTTCTGCTTCTGGCAGAGCTGGTGGGGTGGGAGGATATCAGCAGCAACAGCAAGTTGCTTATTATTATCCAACATCGGTAATGGATCCATCGGCAATGCTGATGGGGAGCACTGAAGGCAGTGGTTATGTCTATCAGGATCTGACCACGATACCGATGTATTACATGCAACCGCAGCAACAGGAGGACTCGACACCGGCGATGGCGTACTATTATCACTATCCACCTCTAACGGATGCTAGCTCGGTTTCTTCTACAAGCGGCAACGTTAGTGGAAGCGGAGCAGTTGGCGGAGATGGAGGGGGTTGGTACGATTATTACCAATCTACAGGCGGAGCACCTCCTCATTTCATGGGTCCTGCATATCTCTATAATGATGGCACTTCCGTCAACGCTTTTTATGGTGGTGGAAGTTAAGGAGCAGGCTATTATGGTGGAGAGGAAGGGAGAGAAAGAGAACAAGGCAGAGAGAGACGGAGAAGTGGAAGTGGAAGCGGAAGAGAAGGAGGATCGGGAGGCACACCTGGAAAGCACTGAAGGTGCTGGCGCTTAGCAAAAAACATGTGAGTGAATGAAAAAGTAAGGAGGTTACGTTTAAATACTACTTGTTATTTACTTTCAAAGTGGAGTCCTCTGTTTTGCTTTCTGTGTTTCCTTGTTCTGCTTCTTCCTTATCCATTTCTTCTTTGAGTGCTGCTTCTTTTTCGCTCTCTCCTTTTTGTTGTGCATCTTCTTGCTTCTTATCGATGATGAATACAGCAATCGTAATGTCATCTTGGCTTCCTTTCTTTCTCGCCTCTCTGCACAACAACTCACAGGTTTCGTTCAACGTCCTTCTCGAAGTGCTCTTCTTCAATCCTTCCGCCACGAGGTTGATGGCCAACGTGGAAGGAATGACGTCCCAAAGGCCATCACTGGCCAGGATGACAAAGTCATCGTTCATGGTAGTGGTGAACGTCTTTATCTCGGGAACTGCAATAATGGTCTCATCGGAGAAGAAATACTTTTGTTTGCTCCTTTTTGTTATATCTTGAAGTTGTGGAAGTGGATCCGACTTTTTGATGCTTGTGGAGGAACGAAGTTTGCGAAAGATGGCAGAGCCTTTGTGCTTGAGCTTGGTGTTGGAGCCAGAGAGCTTTTGGTTTTGCTCTCCCTTCTCTGTTGTTGCATCTTCTGAAGAAGCTGCTTCTTCCTTTTCGTCTTGTTTGTTTTGCTTGTCTTCGTTTTCTTGCGGTTTTGATATTACGTTCTCTTCTCGCGAGTCTTCCTCGTCATTGCTCTCCTTTGCAGCGTTGTTGACTTGTTCGTCTTTTTCGTTACGCTCACTATTTTCTTTCTTCGTTTTTGCCTGTTTTCGATGCTTCTCTTTCTTTTTCTTTTTCTCTAATGTCGATCGTGGGCTTAGGGGTCCCTTTTCTTTTTCAAAGGAAGCTTTCTGTTCGCCTTGTTGTTCTTGTTGTTCTCGTTCTTGTTCTTTTTTGAGTTGTTGAATTGCTTTCATTTGTGTAGAGACATCGCTTTGGCTCTTCCGATAATTGGTGAACAGTTTTTTTCTTTTCTTCTTCCTTCTCTCTTTCTTCCGCTTCTTTTTATCCTTTTCTTCCTCTCCCTTTGTTTTTCCCTGCGCTTCCACACTCTCTTCAAACCGAACCAAATCGCGCAAAGGCACATCTGTCCAGCTTTTGGATCTTCCTTCTCTGTTTTCCACATCAGCAATAAGCGTCTGGGGTGCAGCTTCGCCGGTCGCTTGCTCTTCCAATTCTGTTTGCTGCGTCTTTTTCTTCTTGGCCTCTTCCTTAGCTGCTCTTCTAGCAAGATACTCTTCCAAGTCCACCGCCGATGAAGACCGTCTCAGCCGTTTTATGTCACTCACAACGACATTTGGTATTCCTTTACTTTCGTGTTGCTGTGAAAGCAACATCAACTTTGCTTTCTCCTCCTCTTTGATCTTCCTCTTCCACTGCTTCTCGTTCTCTTTGAGCCGCCTCACCAACTCCCTACTGACCACCATCCCATTGAAGAAATTCGCTCGCAAGGGCGGTATCTTCACCGTGCGATCCCCAAAGCTCCGCGCGATAGCCAGGATTCCAAACGCCCTGTTGTTCACCACGAAGCCCCCTCTCTCCTCCATTCTCCTTAGCTCCTCCGGGTCGGTGGCCTTGTGGTCTCTGCTCAGCTCGACGGCGCTATAGGCGGCCTCCCCTCTCTTCTTCTGGGGCCGGTAGCGAGCCAGTACCGCTCGACAGTCTCCCAAGTTGGCCACGATAAGGTGGTGATAGTAAGAGACAACGACAGTGGCGCAGGACCCGCTGTCGTCCTCAAAGTCGCGAAAGGAGGAGCCGGAGGAGAGGTTCATGAGCTGGTCCTCCATTTTGGCAAAGGCTTGTTCTATTGCCTCACATACTCTTTGTTTTGCAAACGAAAGGGTGAGCAATGAGGAGTGAAAGACAAAGGAGAGAAAGAGAGAGCAAGGAGAGTGAGAGAGCGAAAAGGAGAGAAGAGTACTTTGGTACGTCAACAGCAGCTCCGTCCTCAGCACAAAAGAGAGAGGCGTGCTCCTCGAAGAGGTAAGCGTGCAAGTGCTTGCTGATGAGATCAACAGCACGCTGTCCTCCATGTCCGTCATAGACCGCAAAGAAGGAGGCCTTGATCTCCGGCCTCTTGTGAAAGAACTTGAGCTGCTTCTTGTACTGATTTTTGGTCCTTTTCGCCTCTTTCTCATCGACCGATTTTTGGTTTTCCTCGCTCTGATCCTCAGCCACCACCAAGTCGTTGGGCCGGGGCAGCTGCACCACCAGCCGGTCTTCGTTCGCATGGAACGGACCCTGCAGAGAGAACGAGCCGAAACGCATCTCTCTCTCTCTCCCTCTCTCCTTTTCGCTCTCTCACTCTCCTTGCTGTTTAATCTCCGATAAATTGCCCGATGATCGCGTCGACATTACGTTAAGTGGCCTATTTTTGTAGACAAAAATTTCCAGGAAAACCTATGCTTGTCGACATAAATAATTTACCGTGACGACACGTGAATACGGAGAGGTTGGTTTGGTTGTGACAGAATCAAAGCAGCTGCTCCATACCTGCTGGTTGCAGCTGTTGCGTAAGTTTGACTTGTTTATGGTAATGCTCAATCTTCAATCATGCCCGTTGTGGGGATTGCGGATACCGACACAAACCCTTTTCGGTTGTTTGTTTGCTTTTTTTTTTTTTGTTTTCTTTGCAGTACACGCAAACAATTCAACAGACATGAATTTTCATCTGGGTGGCTGGGACCAACTTTGTTCCTGCAGAGAAGAAGAATCCTCTCCTCCTGTGGAGGAGAGTCCCTTTCAAATGGCGGATGAAGCTCTCCTCTTTTCAAACGTAAACGACGATCCTGAAACCAGCTACCACCACAGGTCAATCAATCTCGTTCAACCTTCTCCAAAACCGCCCAAACCCATGACAAGATCTCAAAGCGCTCGCACCCTTAGCAACAGGCGCAGCTCTTCATTGGCCATAGAGGAACTGGAGGAGCTGCTTTTCCAAACGTGCATGGAACCTGAACTGGCAGCGGTGGACGATCGTCAACTGGTGGAAGCGGCCGTTCAACAATGGGGACCTTCCTTGCAACAACCCATTCAACCGTCTCGCTCCTCCGCTCCCTCTTCCTGCTCACAACATCCCCTGCAAATTGGCACAGGTTTGCAATACCTCTCGCCCGCTCGAAAGGGAGGGACGAACCCCAAGAGGAGAGCAAGCGTAGGAAGGAGAAGCAAAAGCACCATTGCCAGAAGGAAGAGGGCAGAGAGCATTTCCACATTGGGGTGAACAGGTCGCCATCCTTCGTTTGTTTTCCTATACTGTATTTCACAGTGCAACAAGGCTTTAACCAACCTTTTTTACGAAAGCACAACAACTCTGAGTATTGGGAGATGATCACCAACACACCAGAATACACGCGTTGTTTTCAATAACCAACTAATAATACTATTCCTTTCCTTTCCTTGAACAAAAGGGCAGTTGTTAATTACCATTTATACCATTTTAAAAAAATTAAACAAAAACAAAATAAGTACCACGCAAGCATTACTCCTTCCTCCGAGAAGAAGAGGAGGCGAGGTAAGCAAGTAAATCTGCAGCAGTATCACCGCCAGAGAGTGCACCTGTCTTCCTTCTTGAGTCCAAACTCCGAGCCTGTTGTCCACCTCTTCGTTTCCTTGGCGAGTGCGGCTTATTGTTGGGAGAATGGGGGGCAGCTGGTTCAGTATCTTTTACTCCTTCGCTCGCTTCCAATCGTTTCCTTTGTTGCTGTGCCTTTGACTTCACGTTTGTGGCGCTGTTGCTTCGTGGTCTTTTTCGTTGGTGCTTCTTGTTTATTGTTGTTTTGATGAGTTGAGCATCGTCCACAGCTGCTGTCGAGACTCGTTTCCGTTTTCTCTTCTTCGTTGTTGTTATATCGTCGTGAAAGAATGGCTCATTTGAGACTACCGAGCAGGCTAACAACATCAATGAAGCTGCTTGTTCTTCTTCTTCTCCTCGTTCGGATGTTGATGGCGTTACACTGGAGGCATCACGATGCCCGGCAAGGGAAGAAGAAGAGGAAGCAAGGTTGTTATCATTTCCCTGAGAACATATAATAGGAAGAGGAGATCGAACTTTGGAGGAGGCTGAAGGAGGAGGAGGAGGAGAAGAGGGATAAGTGTTCTTTTGTTGATAGGGTTGGTTGTTCTCAGATGTGTGGGGATGTGTGTGGTTCGATCGCTGGGAGGTTGGAGGAGAGTACGACAGAGAAGAGGATGGTGAAGATACTCCTCTCGTTTTTCCAGAACGAGAAGTGGGCGAAGATGAAGCAGCAGAAGCAGATGAAGGTGAA